>JBBBDQ010000522.1:1507500-1582500 GCA_037127315.1 Ascarosepion bandense | reverse complement strand
AATAATGATGATCTTTGCATTTACTTATTCTATCCGAAGACATTGTAGTGCATGACTATGAGAGTTTGATTATTTTGACATTGGGAGCGAGAGAAAGCCTTCAAGTTAATCTCCAACACGTTAATATTTTTAAATTCACGTAGAAAAAAAATAATTAGAATTTGTTCCTCAAAAGCAGATTAACATAGAAGTGGCCACTAATCTAAAAGAGGAAGTCCTAATTGAATATGCAAATCTAAAGAGATATTCCAATTCGAGCAAATATATATGCATTAACAAGAGATTAACAGAAAAGTGAAGTTATCAGTCTTATGAGAAATCAACAGGATAACGTTACTGAAGTCCTTCGTAAAACAAGCGGGAAAATTCGAATTTCATAGATGAAGAAAAATTCGTACGGCAATAATATTTTATGAGTCTAAACAGCAACGACAGAGATTTTCATCTTGGGCATGTCTATTATTACTGGAAAAATTCCAAAACTCAAAAATCGTTTTTTTTTCTTTATGGTCTTTGAAATAAAATGCAGTCTTTCTGGCTTGAAATGCAGTAATAGTTTCTCTCAGTCTATGTTGTGACTACCCTACTATTTAGTTCATAACAGTTAGTGGAGATGAAATGCTATTTTATAATGATAATATACACGCTAAATTGTCTGCCTCTATCTGTTGAGCGCCCATAGCTCAGAGGTAGATTCGCACACTGACGCCAATTCGGCCAGGTGTCAATCCTGGGTAAAAAGCAATCGCATGTCTAAACATAATGATGAGCTATGAATAGATAGATAGATAGATAGATAGATAGATAGATAGATAGATTTGAGTTGTTATGAAACTTAGTCCCAAGACTGGTGTTTTTTTTTCAGTGGTAGAGTGATAAAATATAACTTGAGAAACAGGCTTTTTATCGAAAATCCTCTATATTTTGATAGGATTAATATAGAAAATTTGTTACTTTCGTTGTCATACCGAAGTCAGACCAAGAATACAGACACAAAGCTGATCTAAAAATCATAAAATTAAGAAGTTCATCCTAACGCAACAACAAAGGTTAACGAAAATACAAAGAAACCAGTACAATATAAAGTATTTAGACGGACAATCATTCTCACGCTAAAAAAAATAAAAATGAAGTAACACATTATAAAAAAATAAAAATAAATAACATATCTCCATATACTAATGCACACTAAATGATGTAAAGACAAGAAAAGCAAATACAAAATTACCCATCTGCAGAAACACACACTTACAAAAATACTAAATTACAACAAGATCCAAATAACGAAGAATAAAAACGGAACGCACCAGAATATGAATAATAACTGAGAAGTGAGGTCAGCATAAAGTTGCCTTAACGAAATTTCGAAATCAGCATCAGCCTGTGCAATTAAGATACAAATTTATCCACCGTAGTTCTATATGTGTGTCAGTGTTATTATTATTATTATTATTATTATTATTATTATTATTATTATTATTATTGTTTTCATCATTTTTCTACAACATAATAATAAAAATAACGCGGTTGGGATTACAACGAGAATGACGTGCTTTTCTGAGGCTCCTGAAAACGTAACGTTTTTTCTTTTTTTTTTTATGTAAACATTAATTTCTCATTTCACTATATTAAACTATATTAAACATAAACATTAATTTTTCCCTTCGTATATAATTTTAGTTGTATGTTTCTTCTTTTAATGATCCTTAAAGAGATTTATTAACTAGTTTTCTAAAGCAAGACAACGATAAAAAATATGACGAAAAGCGCTCTGTTCGATCGACGATATTCATTCTTAGAAAAAATATGTAATAATTTTTCTTAGAAAAAATTCTTTCTTAGAAAGAATATGTAATAATTTATTTATATTTGTTCGTTTATTTTATATATTTGTTTATTTTTCGATAATCTTATTCTCGTTGGATTTAATGAAAGAATAACACAGAATACAGTAGGCCAACAAATTATTTTTAAATTTTACGGTAGTAAACTCAAAGGTATGTCCACTTTTTCTTTCCTATTAAAAAATTTTTTGAGATTTTTTTTTTATTTTTTTTTATTTTTTTATTTTTTTTTTATTTTTTTTTTTTTAACGTAAATATTAATTTTGAATTTCACTATTTTAAACATAAACATTAATTTTTTCTTCGTATATAATTCAAATTGTATGTTTCTTCTTTTAATGATCCTTTAAATAGATTTATTAACTAGTCTTCTAAAGCAAGACAACGAAAAAAAAAATATGACGAAAAACACTAAAAAAATGTTCGATCTAGGATATTCTTTCTTAGAGAGAATATGTAATAATTTATTATATTTAATTTGTTCGTTCATTTTATATATTTATTTATTTTTCGATAATTTTATTCTCGCTGGATTTAATGAAAGAATAACACAGAATACAGTGGGCGAACAAATTATTATTTTTAAATGTTACGGTAGTAAACTCAAACTCAAAGGTATGTCCACTTTTTTTTCTTTTTTTTTTTTTTCATATTAAATTAAATTTTGAATTTTTTTTTTTTTGCAAGGACAAAGGTTAATAGTAGCAATAAATGTTTTTTTTTTTTTTTTTTTTTTTAACAATACTCTCTAAGTGCAGTGATGTTTTTTTTTTTTTTTTTCTCCGATGAACGGCCGTTACATCCAAGTTTGTTTGTTTTTTCAACCAGCGTCTCTCTCTTTGAATTTTTCTTTTTCTCAATATGAAATTCTGTTTTAATATAAACAGGATTTTTTCTTTAGATATTAGGGAATTTTTTTAACGAAATTCTGCTTTATTTTAATTTATCTGTTTGTTCTTTAAATTAACCTAAATAAAATCATCCGTATTATATTTCCTTTAGCTGTCGATATTTCGTGTAAATTATTTTTTTTTTTTTTAACTATTATAATTTTCTTAAAAACAAAACAAAACAAGAAAATAAATTAAATCCGAGGAAAAACAATTTATATGGTATTATTTTATAGAAAGTATACGTATTTTTTTTGGATAAATTTATTTTTATTTATTTATTGTTTTAATTTACTTATTTAATTTATCTTATTAAGATAATCCAATATTGACCAACGACTTTGTTGAAAAAATGAAAGATAAAGTGGACGAACAAATTATTACATTTTTTTTTTTTTTTTTTTTTTTTTCAACAAACGTCTCTCTATTTGAATTTTTCCTTTTCTCAATATGAAATTTTGTTTTAATATAAACAGGATTTTTTTTTTTTTTCTTAAGATATTATAATTTTTTTTTTTTTTTTTAAACAAACTACTCAAGTAATATTGATGTTTTGTTTCGTTGAGCCGTCTTTCTCCTTGAATTCCAATCGCGTCTATGTCAGATGTTGCTTGGCAGCCCATTTAGGAGAAGGAAAACTCCGAACAACAACCCGCAACTCAAGGTGTTAATCGTGCCGAGGAGTGAATGGCTACTGCGTTATGAGGTCACAAACGATTCCCTACAGGCTTCGGGACCCTGTTTGTAAAAGACCGTTACCCAACGTGCCGGGCAACTTTGGGTGGACTTTTGAACCCGTGCGTCACTCGTGGGAAAAACATGAAAAACACAAATAGAAATAAAAAGTCCAGTATGGCTCTTCCAGTGGATAAACAGGGAGCCCGTCCTTCAGGAGGGAACCTACCTGAGGTCGAAAAATCTGCCATAGGAACAAACTCCTACACAAAGAATGTATCTTCAGGTCCCCACAACCAGGATAATCCTAATGATGGTCCTGAAAATTCACCAGCTAGATCTACAACCGTATATTTAAAGAAAGAAAAAATAAAATGGTCTCGTGAGGAGTACAAAGTCGTTATGACTGCATTTCATGAAGCGTTACTCAAACCTCAAAAAAACATGACTCGCCAAACATATGACATTTGGCGTGAAAAAGTTGGTCAAACAAATAGAAAGTATATTGACGAAAATAAATTGGCCAATGTACGTAGGTACATTATTCGTAATAACCGACTGTCAGAGGCTGAGATTCACGAAATTAAAAGAATTGTAACAAGAAGAGTCGAATCAACAAAATATGAAAAGGAACCGGAACCAGAAATAAAAAGTAATAACATCAAACAAATCACAGGTCATAATGTAGAAACCGTGAAACACGCAAATCACTGCGAAGATAATGATGTAAGTCTAAAAGTGCTGGAAAGGTGCGATCTGAGTCTGAGTCAGTTAAAAGACAAAAATAAAATTAGTTCAGAACACATCGAAGATAATTATTTGACGGAAAATAACAATATACAGGAAGCCAAGATAGAAATAAAAAACCAGCTAAGTCAAATACAAAGTATTACAATGGAGGAACGTGAACAGCTCCCAAAATTCCAACCAACAAAACAAAACCTCCGAACTATTAAATTGTACAATGCAGCACTGAAATCAATACTGGATGAAGACCCGAATACAAATCTTAACGAAGTAATATATGCATCAGCAACAGCAGCAACAAAAAAATTAAACATCAAAATAAAAACAAGGCAGTCACGCAGACGTGAAGATCCACCTTGGAAAAGAAAAATCGAAAAAGAAATCGAACAACTAAGAAGTGAACTGTCAGTACTGGATGAACTGAGTAGAGGAATAAATGTAAGAACTAGGAAAAGAAGAAGAGCCGAAAAAAAATATAACATCAGGAATGAAAATGACGTCTTATCAAATAAAGAAAAAATAAAGCAAAAAATCCAACTGAAGGCTCAAAGAATAAGACGCTATGAAAAAAGAGCAAAATTTTACAGACAAAACAAGATCTTTCAGACTGATACAAAGAGATTTTACAGGGAAATAGGTAAAAAAAGAATTGAAGTGACAGTACCCCCCAGAATGGAAGAAGTCACACAGTTCTGGGAAAAGATATGGGCTTGCCCTAAAGAACCTAGCAAGGAAGTACATTGGATTACGCAGGAGATAGAACGAATGAAGAATAAACCCGAACAGACATGGTCTGGAATTACAGAAGATGATATTAAATTTGCACTAAAAAAAGCACACAATTGGAAAACTCCAGGTATAGATAAAATTCCTAACTTTTGGCTATATTATTTAAATGCAGCACATAAAAAATTAGCCAAAGAACTCCAAGAAATGGTTGACGATCCCACTAAAATTCCTGCATGGATGACAAAAGGAATTACATTTCTTCTACCCAAGAATGGTGACACAAACAACCCGAAAAACTACAGACCAATTACATGTCTTCCGACAACATATAAACTACTAACATCTATTTTAACAAAACAAACATATTTATTCTTAGAAAGAAATGACATGATACCGCTTGAACAAAAAGGGTGCAAACGTGGCTGTTATGGCTGTAAAGACCAATTGCTAATTAACAAAATGATCCTGGAAAACTGCTACAAGACAAAGAAAAATCTTAGTACTGCCTGGATAGACTACCGAAAGGCATTCGATAGTGTGCCACATGAATGGATTTTAAAGACTTTAAATATATACAAGATATCGCCCGTCATCATCAATTTCATCAAACAGTGCATGTCTATATGGAAAACAACCCTTTACCTCAATCATATAAATGGAACCGATAAGTCTGATGAAATAAACATCAAAAGAGGTATATTTCAAGGTGATTCTTTATCTCCCTTACTATTCTGCATATCATTAATAGCACTAACCAGTCAACTTAATAAGACAGAATGTGGTTATAAAATAGGCCAAAAGAAAATAAGCCATCTATTTTACATGGATGACTTAAAGTTATATGCTAAGAATGATAATGAGCTGGAAGGTCTTCTGCAAACTGTAAAATGCTTCAGCGAAGACATTGGAATGAAATTTAATTTGAATAAATGTGCTAAAGCTACAGTTTTACGTGGATCAATACAAGAAACATCCTCAATTAGCCTAGACCCTGCTGTAACAATAAAAGAATTGAAACCAGAAGAAGCTTATAAATACCTAGGTGTAAATGAGAGCGAAAACATTCACCATAAAAAAATGAAAGAAATAGTGCGTAAAGAGTACTATAGAAGGCTACGAATGATATTAAAAACTGAATTAAATTCACAGAATAGAGTTATGGCCATTAATAGCCTTGCAATCCCAGTTGTCCAATATAGCTTCAACATCTTAAACTGGACTCTAAACGACATCAGGCGAATGGATGTTAAAACAAGAAAGCTTCTTTCTAAGCATAGGATGCATCACCCAAAGGCTGATGTAGACCGTCTATACATACCCCGTAAAGAAGGTGGAAGGGGTCTTATTCAGCTGGAATTGTCATACAAGACAACAACTATTGGCTTACTAACATACATAGAAACAACAAAGGATTGGATGATACAATTAGTAAGGCAACATGAAGAAAGAAAGAAAAAATATTCAATAATAAAAGAAGGCAGTAAATACAAACAAGAATTACAGTTAGTAGATTCTGTAGAAAAGCAAAACAGTAGCCAAGAACCAACTATTGCGGCAAAAAATATGAAAATGAAAGCCAAAGATAAAGCTCTTGAAAAGATGAAACAGCGCTGGCAAGACAAACCTCTGCATGGCCAATATCCAGTACGTGCCAATAAATCCAATGTTGACAAAGTTAATACTCATCGATGGTTACGTGCATCTGGATTAAAGTCTGAAACTGAAGGATTTATACTTGCAGCACAAGACCAAAGTCTTTTCACGAGAAACTTTCAGGCAAATATTATGCATAATAATATGGATCCAAAATGCAGGTTTTGTGATAAACACCAAGAAACAATAGACCACCTAATCTCAGGCTGTTCTGTGCTTGCCCCAAACGAATATAAAAATCGCCACGATAGAGTTGGGCAATATTTACATTGGGCAATGTGCAAACATTATGGAAAAGCTGTAAACAAACACTGGTATGAACATCATCCAGCACCGGTTACAGAAATAGAAGATGTAACCATTCTATGGGATTACACCATCTACACAGACAGAAAAATTGAAGCAAACAGGCCAGACATTATTGTTAAAAACCAGAAGGAGAAAACTTGTCTATTAATTGATATGGCTTGTCCAGCGGATTGTAACATAGCAATCAAGGAATTTGAAAAACTGTCAAAATATAAAGACCTGGAAATTGAAATAGAAAAAATGTGGAAATTGAAAACAAGAGTTGTGCCAGTGATAGTAGGTGCACTTGGAATGATAAAAAATGGAACAAAACAACACATTGAAAGAATCCCTGGAAACCCCAGCTTAAGAGATATACAAAAAATTGTATTATTAAGTACAGCCCACACACTAAGGAAAACGTTATCTATGTAATGCTGGGGATGATAGGGAGGATAGAATAACATGAAATGGAGTCATAACAACACGCCACTACCTGCCTTAGGTCTCCCCGCAGACTTGGTTGGTAGTGAGACCAATGCAGAAATCTAAATTTGATGAAAAATGACATAATAATAAACACCAAGAAACAATAGACCACCTAATCTCAGGCTGTTCTGTGCTTGCCCCAAACGAATATAAAAATCGCCACGATAGAGTTGGGCAATATTTACATTTGGCAATGTGCAAACATTATGGAAAAGCTGTAAACAAACACTGGTATGAACATCATCCAGCACCGGTTACAGAAATAGAAGATGTAACCATTCTATGGGACTACACCATCTACACAGACAGAAAAATTGAAGCAAACAGGCCAGACATTATTGTTAAAAACCAGAAGGAGAAAACTTGTCTACTAATTGATATGGCTTGTCCAGCGGATTGTAACATAGCAACCAAGGAATTTGAAAAACTGTCAAAATATAAAGACCTGGAAATTGAAATAGAAAAAATGTGGAAATTGAAAACAAGAGTTGTGCCAGTGATAGTAGGTGCACTTGGAATGATAAAAAATGGAACAAAACAACACATTGAAAGAATCCCTGGAAACCCCAGCTTAAGAGATATACAAAAAATTGTCTTATTAAGTACAGCCCACACACTAAGGAAAAATTATCTATGTAATGCTGGGGATGATAGGGAAGATAGAAAAACATGAAATGGAGTCATAACAACACGCCACTACCTGCCTTAGGTCTCCCCGCAGACTTGGTTGGTAGTGAGACCAATGCAGAAATCGAAATATGATGAAAAATGACATAATAATAAACACCAAGAAACAATAGACCACCTAATCTCAGGCTGTTCTGTGCTTGCCCCAAACGAATATAAAAATCGCCACGATAGAGTTGGGCAATATTTACATTGGGCAATGTGCAAACATTATGGAAAAGCTGTAAACAAACACTGGTATGAACATCATCCAGCACCGGTTACAGAAATAGAAGATGTAACCATTCTATGGGATTACACCATCTACACAGACAGAAAAATTGAAGCAAACAGGCCAGACATTATTGTTAAAAACCAGAAGGAGAAAACTTGTCTACTAATTGATATGGCTTGTCCAGCGGATTGTAACATAGCAACCAAGGAATTTGAAAAACTGTCAAAATATAAAGACCTGGAAATTGAAATAGAAAAAATGTGGAAATTGAAAACAAGTGTTGTGCCAGTGATAGTAGGTGCACTTGGAATGATAAAAAATGGAACAAAACAACACATTGAAAGAATCCCTGGAAACCCCAGCTTAAGAGATATACAAAAAATTGTCTTATTAAGTACAGCCCACACACTAAGGAAAACTTTATCTATGTAATGCTGGGGATGATAGGGAAGATAGAAAAACATGAAATGGAGTCATAACAACACGCCACTACCTGCCTTAGGTCTCCCCGCAGACTTGGTTGGTAGTGAGACCAATGCAGAAATCGAAATATGATGAAAAATGACATAATAATAATAATAATAATGACAGACATATAGATCTAAAGTGGAGAAGTGTGTCTCATATTATTATTATTATTATTATTATTATTATTATTATTATTATTAATATTATTATTATCTTTTGATTTATGCGATATACATCTTTCCCGCAATAAGTGTCGTAAGTCCAGGAATAACTTCATGAGATATTAACCTGATAATTTTTGTAAAATGTAAAAAAATAAATTTTAAGATCGCAGACATTTTTCACATATATAAGTTTCCGTATTGTGAGATGTGTAATTGTAAGTACATTGTCTTTGTATTTCTTTAACATATGGGTCACCAGGGATTTCTTTAATGAGTACAGAGAAACATTTTCAATTATTATTATTATTATTATTATTATTATTATTATTATCATTATTATTATTACCTGATTCTATACCAGAAATGATTCTCATGAATTCGAATGTTTTGGTGTTTTACTATGTAAATGATATAGAAAAAATCATTATCATTTACATTAATTCCTATTGACAAAGGTTATTCAATACAAGTATGGTGACCGGAAGCAAATTGAAGAGTTTGAGAATTTTTTGCTGTGTTTCACCCAAAGCAATGCGGTTACGCCACTGATGCGCAGGGGTCTATATAAGAAAAATGAATAAATAAGAGGAGTGTAAAAAGAAATACGAAACGGTTATAGTGGGTGTCAGAGAAAGGGCAAGATGCGAATACAGGTGTGAAGACGGTTGCGAGGGTAGAGCGATAAGACAAGATATAGAAGGCAATGTAGAAAGAACTGGTGTCAAGAGGATAAGAGTTGTTATTGATATTTCATTTAAATTCCTGGAGGTTGTATCCGTCAGTAATACAAAAATAGGGAAGATAGTTCCACAAAAGGGCATTGCGAGAAAAGAAGCTGGCGGAGTAGATTTTTCGACTGCATTTGGTTGATCTAACTCTGAATGGGTGGGACTCAATTGCTAGATTTTGCACGAGCAAACTTCTGTGGCAGAAGCAACAGTGACTTAAGTTCGTCGAATCTGAATCCATGAAAATATTTATAGAACAGAGGTAAGCCACATTACGTCGGTGAGGAAGTTGGGGAGTCGTGCCGTTATCACATTACAGATTCTTCTTTGAAGCCTGTCGGGAAGACTGTGATCAATAGCGGGGGTTCCTGATCTTATACGACAGTAGTATTCTAAGCACGGACGAATGGCTGATTTGTATAAATGCAAGATGGATTCAGTCGAACAAACTCCCTGGACGATAGAGTGCAACACCCTTTCTTGCAGTGGATTTAGCTATTGACCCAATTTAATAGTTCCAGTTGAGATCAGAAGAGAGTTTCAGGCCGAGGAGGCGCAATATATTGTTCTCAGGGCGACTCGCTTTGTCCATGTTTATGGGAGGTAGGAGAGGTTGCCTGTGATGATTGACATATAGCAGTTTCGTCTTAGACGCAGTGAAATTTACAAGCCTCTTCTTTCCACCGTCCACCACTGAGTGTAGATAACTCTCAATATAAGCAGTGAGGTTATGTTTCTACTTACTGATGCGGGAGTAAATTGTGGTTTCATCTGAGTAGATGCCTACTTGAGACTTGATCACGTCTGAGAGACCATTTACGAAAATAAGGAAGCGAGTTGGGCCAAGAATAAGGCCATGAAGGACACCAGCGTCTGTGCAGTAGGATGTGGAGGCAAGTTCATTGAGGACGGCATTCATTAAGCAGTTAGATGGGAAAGATTTAATCAGATCAAACAAATGTCCGGTGACACAATAATACCGTATCTTGCGTAAGAAGGCCTGCGTGCCAAACACGATCAGGACAACAACACGAACCTCGCCGTACTTATCAAGGGCATGGTATATGTACACCGTGATGGACATTAGCATATCGGCCGTGGACCCGGCGAAGGCAAAGCGTTACTGCCTGTCTAAAAAAGTTTATGGACAGTAAGATATTGTATTATTTCAGCATAGTTAATGGCCTCGAACACTTTATCGAAAATTGGTAGAAGGCTGATAGGGCGATAGTTGAATGGTTCCGTGAGTTCCCCCTTAGTTCGTATACAATGGAAACACGGAAGAAGTATTCCAGGATGCAGGAAAACAGGAAGCAGAGAGGCAGTAATTATAGAGTTTAGAGATGACAGAGAAGAGTACAGGGGCACATCTCGACCGGGATTCCATCAACTACGCTCTCCTTATAGAGGTCAAATTTTGATATTACTTTAGATACCAGAGACGGGGTAATGTAGATATCTTTCAGTTTAGCCTCAGTGCTAAAAGGGAAGTCGGGTGCGGGTACTCCAGAGGAGTCAAAATGTGGAGTTGCATGAGAATCGTCGTGCAAAAATCTCGGCCTTGTCCGCTGATTCTTTGAGAAACTCTAATTCACTGATTAAAGAATAAATGGATGATTTGCTGTTGTTCAGCACACTTTAGTCCTTGAAACGAACTTGTGGTCAGCTATGTGCTGCCCCATTCTCTCAGCATACAACTTCTCGGTGTCATTCAGGGTCATCTTGCACACATTATGAGCATAGTCAAATATGCGCCTATTGTGGTCATATGCCTGTCTCCGATATAACTGTAAGTAGTGGTTCCTGTGCGCAATGGCGGCCGAACAGGCAGGAGAGAACCAGGGTGCAGAATGAGGTTTAAGTTATTGATGCCTTCATACCTGATCGGTATGAAGGTATCAATGCCATCCTTAAGCCAGGAAGAAATCTCTGGGGCGCATTCATCAACTGGCAGACCAAAAGATTTCCCCAACGGACGTCGCATAGGGAATCGCGAAAAGCGTCCCAGTCAGCTCTTTGGTAACAGTAGGAGATCCTGTAGGTAGAAGGCTCCTGCGGGAGTGAGAGTGGGGAAATATATTGAGAGAGACAACAGCATGATCAGAGTTGCCGAGAGGGCAATTCTGGGAGACTTAGCAGATGCCTGGTACAGATATAAAGCAGAGATCTAGTAGAGAGACGTGTCATGAGAAGATGCTGGGAAATTTATGGCGTGAATGCTAGCTGAATTAATAACAGAATCTTTTATACACACGGCATGATGGGTGTTAAGATTTCCGAACACAAATACGTGAGTGAATAGGGGAGGAAAGTAGTTTTTTTCCATATTGACAGAGATGATGTCTAGCAGGTAGCAGTCGGGAGAGGACGGGGAACAGTACAGAGGAAAAGGTAGCTAACCGAACTGAGAAGTGACAGACGGAGACACATATACGGATTGTCAGAGTGTTCGAGAGATGTCACCCTAGCTAATGGGAGGTGCTTACTAACGTTGGACCCCAGTTCATGCATATGGACAGAGGTATCCTTTCTTAAGAGGGGAAAATAACCAGAGATGGAGGTGTCAGAAGGGAAATTGAGAGTGCTAGAATGTCAGAGGAATTTTCATGGAGGAAAGATTCTACACTACAGAAGTTTATACGAATACACCTGATGTTAGTGAAAGAAATGTTAACATGTTTAGGTGATTTACTTTGATTGTTTTAGATTTTTTAGAGATATGTTTGTTCATATTGATTTTTGTTGGTAAGGAGAGACCAGGAGTAAAAGAAGTATGTGGTCAATCAATACAACATGCGCTGGAAGGGAACTGACGCGAGCTGCAGGTAAGTGTGGCCTGGGGTTGGCCCACTGAAAGCGCTTGCAGTAACACCTACCCATGCGCGACATGGCACTACAAGAACCCCGATCGTATGAAACTGGTGAACAGAGAGGTCGCTGTTGACGTTAATCAAGAGTTAGGGCACCTAAACAACAGTCAAAAACAGCAACCAGAAAATTGCCAACCCAGTAAACTCAAAATGAAGTGATGTTTCCACCGACCACACACGTCGCAGGAAAATTGCGTTAGGACCAATATTGAAGTCTGAAGATAGAAAAGAATAGCCAGAATCCACTACTTAACGAGAGATCAAGGGATGAGCATCTACGTCTTTCACTAGAGGTAAGAGGAGTGTGAACCGGGTGACAATAAGGTCTATCCACTCTTATAAGAAAATAAAATAAGTAAAGAATTACTAAGGCCACAAACTAGCTCGTATGTGACCCGCAGCGTGGAGAAAGAAAGAAAAAAGAAAGAAAGAGTTCAAAAAAGAAAGAAAGAAATAGTCCAACAGAAATTTCTTAACAAGTTAAAGAAAAGAAAAACTAAACGTTTACGGCAAGAAGGTTGTATAATATGTAAGAAGTTTAATGCTATTTTGATACCTGGCTACACACACAATTTAAGTTCTCTCCAGTAGACTAATTTATTCTACCTGAAAGTATTTGACTTGGCGCTTTTTCTAGAAATATTATCAAATTTATCAAAATCATTTCACTATATATCACAATTTTTCTCGTCGATGCACGTACCTGGGAATCTTCGTGTCACCGGATTTTAGAAACAAATATTTAAAATCAAAATACTAACAATAGGATAAATCGTGCATCATTTACTTACGAAAGATAATTGTAAGAGGCAATGTAAGTTACATATAATATTTAATGATTAGATGTGTTATCAATACGTAAAATAATTCTATCCTAAAAAAGTCTCTATCATGAAAGTAAAATTACTGTGGCTGATATTACAAAAAGAGAAATTTTTGACTTCTTTAATTTTATTCACTGTAGCAGATATTCAGCAGCTTGTTCAAGTAGGATTCTAACACTGAACATAATTGTCTTGGTTCTTGCCTGTGCCCTGAAAAGTGTGTTAACTAATGTCTTGTGGTTGACGGTCTACAGTCGGCGTTTCTCTAATTTTAAAGAAATATAGATTGGATACGCTGAAATTTTGTGATTTTTTCTTTCGGCTGCGAAGGAGAAATTGGAGAACCGAGTTCGAATTCTACTTGAATTCATTGCATTCACTTACGTGCAAATAACCTTGGGGAAAGTATTAATATGTTTCTTCCTTTCAGCTATGTGTTAAATAACAGGGTAGATTGTGTTCTCTAGCCTTGGTCGTCATCCATTTTACCGCAAAATTTAATGGAAAACTACTGCGCGTAAATTTTCGGACCAGTCTCTTTGGAGACATGATCGCCCAAACGTGTATCACTTATGGCACTTAACTGACTGACTGACAATGAGATCACAGAACAAGGTCCCACTTGCTCTCTGATGTGACAAAACACAGTAGGATTGATTTGGTAACCTGTGAATTTATTTGAGTATGAATTCTTTAATGTTTGCATGTGCCTCCAAAATAGATATGATGAGTATATTGGGCGTTGTATATTTGTGCTCCCGCGTCAGTAGGCTGGAGTGACTTACATACATCCAACAACAACAACAACGATAATAATTGTAACAATGATAACATCATCATCAACAACAACAACAGCAATAATAATAATAATAATAATAATAATAATATATAACATATAATACAAAAGAATGCGAGTGGAAGTATATAGACGTGTGTACGTACCCAACACATAAATTTGATTGACAACAAATGAAAAGTAACCATGACCAAAATGTCTCTTGTGTGTTGACGATTGCGTTGGCTCTACTATCAAGAGAATTTAGGATTGAACAGGGCAATGATTTCAATTAATACTTTGTACAAGCAAACCGGAATAGAACTAATTGAAAAAGTAAAACAGGAACAGAAATCTTGGAAGTAAGTCAAGAACAGCAAATGTGCAGACAGAAAAGTAAAGAAATTAAAATACACTCAGATTAAATATCATTAGCAAAGTAAGACAGGAATAACAATTATCGACAAACTTTTCTCTATAATAATAGTATAATGACAGTATGATGACCAATTATTAAAAGACCATAAAAATGGGATTAAGCAAATATAGACTCTATGTATGGAGTCATGCGTCTAAACAGCTGCTGTCAATTGTGGCAATAATGGCAGCAGAATGACATTCTGCTCTTAAAGTATTAACATTATTTTTTATAAAATATTCGCATTTAAAAAAAACATGATGAAACTATGTCCCATAACTAGTAAATCAGCCAAAGAAGCGTTTGTATATTAACGGCTGAGACGTAACAAAAACAAATTTTATTTCGAGTGATATTACGCAAAATGTAGAAAATAAATATAAAATGTAATATTATATAATGCTTCTTCATATATATGTTATGCGACTTTGGCTGATACGCGAATTCAGTTAAAATATATAAAGAATTATATACCGACAAATTCAAATCAAATAACCAGAAAATGGTAAAATTAAAATTAAACTTTCGCTTATGAGAAATTGTTTGACAAATATTTACAGAACTGGACATAAATTATTCAATGAAAAAAAAATCAGGAAAAGAGATTTCTGATGTTCATTCACTGTTATTCTCTTCTCTATTTTGGCTGCGGCTTGCACCTAAATTTTTTAGAATTACAATGTAATTTCAACCTTTTGACTCGATCATTATATTTTAGTTTTTATGTTATAGAAATGTTAACAGTTGCTATTGTTTACATTCCTCAAGTGATATGTTTTCTATTATTACGTACAATGCAAACGCCAGTATTTTATTCTGACTTCACAGAAATGCACACAAATATATGTGTAATAAGTTTTAATTTTAAATGAAATGATATCGGAAATTTAGTTCCTGTCATTTGTTTACTGCAAAATCTATCCAAATGCCGACTACGGAAGTGACCATTCCAAATTATATGCAAATTAAAAATAAAGATACGGAAAATGAATAAGCCAAATACAGAACACGAACTGCTATATAACAGAATCATGAAATATCCACAACGAATGGAGAAATGTATGAACAGTGTGAAAAGAAGTTACGAGGAACAAAATAGTGAAACTTGAAATGGAAAGCACTAATGGAAGATTTACAGGTATTGATATGATAGAAATGAGATCCAAAATACAAAGACGTGCAAGAAAAGCCGTTAATACACTAACAAATCTTCTGAATGTGAGGAGCCAACAACATGTCAACTAACTGAAAGCTTACCACTTACGAGATAACCATATCTGTACTGTCTGCCTCACAAAACGGTATATATGCTGATAATAATTTTACATGTTTTGCCTCAGCATTCGGTATTACAGGGAATTTCATAAGCATGTTAATCGTAAGTCACAAATTATATATTTCAATGTGTGTCTGTTTGCAAATTAAAAAACCTTCAAAATTAATACACACACACACACACACACACACACACACACACACACACACACATATATATATATATATATATATATATATATATATATATATATATATATATATATAAAAGAATAAATCTAAGTAAGAGCCAATAAACCTACCTAGGTTTCATCTAACGGCTCGCCAGGGCATGTCGGCTCGTCAGAGCCGTTAGGTGAAACCTAGGTAGGTCTGTTGGCTCTTAATTAGGTTTATTCTAATTTGTTGCTCTACTGTTGTATTGAGCGCTTTGGTGTTAGGGTTCTCGTGTCGAGGATTTTTTTTCTTTCATACGAGTATTTTGACGTATGTTCAAGTACTTATTTTCTTTTTTTACTTTCCCCTTTTTTCCCCTCCGCATTTGTTCTCGGTGGGTTTTCCGAGACGGACTGAAATATATTATAACAATTATTAATATTAACATTATTATTGTTATTATATATATATATATATGTGTGTGTGTGTGTGTGTGTGTGTGTGTGTGTGTGTGTGTGTATGTATGTATGTATTTATCTATGTATGTATGTAATTATGTGTGTGTATAATCTTTATATTTACCTTCAAGATATGAAATGAAATCATTCTAAAGTGAAAATATATCTACATTTTGCTCGTGCTGAGAAAACAAATTATTTTAAATTCTATAAGAAGAACTTTTATTGAACACTGTAAAGTTATATATTATCAGTTTGTTGTAGCAAGAAAATAAAAGTCTTATGCTAGAATATGTACATTTAACAGAACTTAAAATAGCAATGCCAGAACACCGCATGGAGTAATCAAATGCATCTAAAAGATGTGTATTTAAAGTGATTTTACTATAAACGACAAAATAACGCGCATTTAACAGAAAAAAGTCAGAACACTTCAGATGTACTGTGGCATATATTTAAAACAAAAGTTGAAATAAATACATTTTATGAAAAGAGTCTGAAAACATTTTATTTTTCGCATTTCTTGCACTCAAGCCGTGAAGAAATTAAAAGATATAAAAAGAGATGCTAAGTGGTAAAAAGTTTCAGAGAAATAACACGAAAGTTTTGCTGAAGGAACCAAATAAAATTGACAAAATGGATAAAGTGTAGCAATGAACAGAGAAGGGTGAATAATAAAAATAATACAAAAATTAGAAATGTAAATAGAAAAATGTGAGAATATTTTTACTGCCAAAATTACTTCGAAATTTTCCGATTGTTTATTTTATTACTTTCAACACTTACTTTACTCTTATATTTCTCCTCTCTCTATTGATAGATAAATAGATAGATAGATCATAGATAGGTATACACATACATAAATTCAGGCATATATATATATATATATATATATATATATATATATATATATATATATATCAGAAAAATTAAGACAGACGCGTTATTTCATGGTAATTCGGAAGTGTAGACTGGCAGCAAACGGCCTGCATACGGACAGGTAACGACCTCAGTAGATACACAAAGATAGAAAAAGGCGTAAGACAAGGATGTGTCTTTTCACCGGATTTGTTCAACCTATGCAGCGAGAATATTTTGAGGACCCTAGATGACACGCCAGAATTTGTTATTGGAGGCCACAATCTGCACAACATAAGATATGTGGACGATACAGTGCTGATTGCGGACACGGAAAGGAAACTACAAGACCTCATACAGAAAGTAGCACTGGAGAGTGACAAGAAGGGACTACAAATAAAATTTAACAAAAGTGAGTTCATGGTCATCAGCAAAAGATACAACCCAAAATGCCAAATACAGGTGGAGGATAACAGAACCAAACAAGTACAAGAATTTAAGTACTAACAGGAGATGGGAAGTGCGACACGGAGATCCGAAGGCGAATTGGCATGGCAAAGGACGCGTTCCAGAAGATGAGCAAAATACTAACACACAGGAAAATCTCAATAGAAACGAAGAAAAGAGTGCTAGACTGTTACGCGATGTCAGTTCTTCAATACGGCTGTGAATGCTGGACAATATCATCGAAAATGAGGACAAAACTGGAAGCAGCCGAAATGTGGTTCTACAGAAGGATTCTACGGATATCGTGGACTGAGCATACAAGCAACGACGAAGTGTTAGAAAGAATGGCAACAAAAAGGAAATTGATGCTGAGCATCAGGAAGAGACAACTGAAGTTCCTGGGACATGCAATGAGGAAGGAGAGACTGGAGAACCTGATACTGACTGGACAGATAGAAGGAAGGAGAGACAGAGGAAGGCAGCGGATAACATATTTGCAGGGACTGATCAAGTGGATGATGGAACGGGGGTTGCCAGGAGCAACAGGAGCAAACATACTAAGAGCCACAAGGGATAGGGAGACGTGGAGAGCCATGATCGCCTACGTCCTGAAGGGACAGGGCACATAGAAGAAGAAGAAAGCCTATTTCAGGCGAGCCATCTTCAAGTTCTGTCTTTATTCAACGATGGATTCTACATGAATGGGATTCACAAAAAACTAACACGGCGAATAAAAAAAATTTAAAAAAAATAAAAACATATAAGATGATAAGAATATAACTGTCGCTCCCCTAAAACAGTAAATAAGAACAATCCATCCGTTGGTCGAACTCACAGACATTCCTACAGAATCATATGTAAAATCGCATAGAACCCACACCAGATAACACGTCAAGAAACTAATTCATCGCCCCCAAACAAAGTTGATGCAGCCCGCCCAGAGGTCAGTGTCGAAAAAAGTACGAGGGAAGCGGGTGGGTCAAACGAGAAAGAGGGAGTGATAAAGAAAAGAGAAGAAATGAAAGAAAGGAGAGAGGGAGAAATAGAGCTTTACATCCTTAATTTAAAGGAACCTCATTATTCTATTTAGATTTATTTGTTTGAACCTGTATTTTGTTCCTTTTTAAAAATGTATTAATATTCAAATTTTCTCGTTAAAAATTTAGTGCTCGTAATATTTTTTCTCTAAAAATGTCGAACCCACAAACATTCCTACAGAATCATATGTAAATGTCACATAGAACGCACACCACATAACACGTCAAGACGCTTATTCATCAACCCTAAACAAAGTTGATGCCGCCCGTCAAAAATGATAATGCCATATACGGCATTATCATTTTTGTTGTACTGTTAACCAAATAATTGGTAATATATAACCTTATTTTTAATTTTTAATATTTTAAAAACTTTAGACTTAAGAATTCAGTTTAAATAGATAAATTTAAATAGAATAATTTGATTTCTTTTAAATCAAAGTGTAAAACTTTACCTCTCTCTCTCTCTCTCTCTCTCTCTCTCTCTCACTCTCTCTCTCTCTCTCTCTCTCACTGTATCTATCTGTCTCCCTCTAGAGCTTTCTCTTCACGGAAAAAATCCAAAAAACCTTGAAAGTGATGATTTGAACTTGTTTAAATCTATTATTATTTTTTCTGAATAAGTTTCGAATGGGATTGAAACATAAAGGGCTTAATGTGAAAATTACCTGCAATACATTTCTGTGTAAAGTTCTTGCATTATTTTTCGGAAAAAATATTACGAACAATGTTAATTTGAAGGTAAACTATGACCAGCAAAACAGTTTTGACTATAAATAATTCTAGCCATATATTACTGCTAAATACTACCAGTAAAACACTTTTAGAGAAAAAGTAATACGAGCACTATGAAAAAATATTCCTTGACTAATTTTTAATCTCTTTCTTGTATTAAAAATCTACATAATTTATTTTTTAGTCAAATTTAAATGAATTTGTTTTTTTAAAACTTTGTTTAAAGCTATAATTTCTGAATAAGTTCGGAAATTATTCTAAACATAAAGGGCTTGTAGTAAAAATTACTCGCAATACATTTCTGGGGAAAAAAAATTTACTGTTGAAAAATATTACAAACAATACATTTTTAACGAGAAAATTTTAACATTTTAAAAAGGCAAAAAAACAAGTTAAAACAAATAAATCTAAATAAAATAATGAGGTTCCTTTAAATTAAAGAGGTAAAGCTTTATTTCTCCCTCTCTCCTTTCTTTCCTTTCTTCTCTTTTCTTTATCACTCCCTCTTTCTCGTCTGACCCACCCGCTACCCTCGAACTTTCTCCGACACTGACCGATGGGCGAGCGGAAACTTTATTTAGGGGCGATGAATTAGCGTCTTGACGTGTTATCTGGTGTGGGTTCTATGCGACTTTTACATATGATTCTGTAGGAATGTCTGTGAGTTCGACTAACGGATGGATTGTTCTTATTTACTGTTTTAGGGGAGCGACAGTTATATTCTTATCATCTTATATGTTTTTATTTTATTTTTTATTTTTTTATTCGCCGGGTTAGGTTTTTGTGAATCCCATTCATGTTGAATAAAGCCTGAAGGTGAAGATGTCTCGCCTCAAATAGGCCTACACTTCCGAATTACCATGAAATAACGCGTCTGTCTTAATTCCTCTTATATTTGCTCTATATGTATTTATATGCATATATGTTTAGGACTCTCGCAGAAAGTTATCCTACCATTATATGTAAAGGATACTCCTTTGGATTATTCTATGTCCACAGGGCATGTTGATATATATATATATATATATATATATATATATATATTATGATTATGTTTAACACTAACACCGAATTCATTTTTATAGAAATTTTACTTATAAAAAATAATTTAAATATAAACAGAAGTTACTTTAGCATCCAGTCATCTTTTATTCAGTAGTGAATCAGAACACACTCAGTCACTGGTGAATGTTTACATAGTATATCACTGCCCTCTTCTATCCATAACTCAGGGGTAGAATCTCCGAATGATGTCAATTATGTCGGATACCAATCCTGGCTATAAGCAATCAGATGTCTAACTGCATTGATGATCTGCGAAACAGATCTGTCTGCGGATGACTATATAAGTATATACTTTTATCAAACCTGAAAAAATATGAGTAGTTACTCAGATACACACCTGCCCAAATACACAATATATATATATATATATGCGTGTGAGTCTGTGTCTCTCTCTCTCTCTCTCTCTCTGTGTGTGTGTGTGTGTGTGTGTGTGTGTGTGTGTGTGTGTGTGTGTGTGTGTTTTAAATGAATGCAATTGTAACGCTGTGGATGCCTGCCCGGTGAAGGGCAAATGTAAACCCACACAGGTAATTTATGAAGCCCACATTTCTCCATCAAACAACAAAAATAATTACGGGACTTATATTGGTATGTCCGCCGGACGTTTTCAGCAGAGATATTACAATCACAGGTATTCGTTTTCGAACCCAGGTAAGAAATACTAAACTGCCCTTTCACGGAGATTCTGGAAAATGAAAGAAGAAGGGCTGGAATCTGTAATTAGCTGGAAGGTAATATGCTTAGCCCTTATTCCGAGGAATTTTCGCGATAGGTGCTGCCGTTGTCTAGTAGAAAAATTTCGAATATTAAAGTACCCTGAATTTTAGAAAGAAATTCATTAGTAAGTGCCGTCATAAAGCAAGCTTTCTGAACATTTAAATTTGAAATTCTAGGATATTGAATTTTTAGGATATTAAATATAAATGCACTGGTTTTCAATTTAATTTTAAATAGTACTTTAACCCCTCTCCCTTCCTCTCCTAGTCTACCTTATTAAAATACGAATTCTTTTACTAATTTAACCCCAGATTTCCTCTGCTAGCATATATGTATTTTTCATAAATTTTTGTATATATTTTTTAAAAATTAACATTCAGAAATTATTTTTAATTATAATTTTCTTTAATCTTTATTTTAATTTTAATTTAATTTTATTTTTTAATTTAATTTAATTTTATTTAGTTTATCTATACCTAGATGTAACTTTAATTAGATTAATTAACTTTATTTAAATCTTATATCTACTCTTTTCTAAAAAGTCCTTTCCTAATACATTAACCCATTTATAAAGTTAGTTTTGTTTGACACGTAACGAGTCTAATATATGAAAGTTTTTCTTTCCTTTTCTTTTCTCTTCTTTTCTTCCCTTTTCTTTATTTTCTTACCTACCGCCTACATTCACTTTAAATTCTGTTTAACCCAATACTCAATTTAACACCATTTTTTATTCCTTTTCTTTCTTTTGACCTGTTCTCTTTGTAATGCTAGACGAAGCCAAATTTTCCACTTACAACTCTTTCTACAATTAAAATCTAAACATAGACATTATTTGCTTCCGATATTTGTTGGTGACGTAAATTTCTCAAATTTTAACTGTCATTTTTCATTTCTTTTTTATTTAATTTTTTATTTCTATTTTTTATTTTCATTTTTATTTTCATTTTTATTTTCATTTTGGAATATGTACTGTTGCTGTTGAGATGTGAAACCTCTCTTAGGGATTTCATGTTGAAATGATCATTCAACAATTCTGAAAATTAAAAATTTATTATATATATATATATATATATATATATATATATATATATATATATATATATATATATGTATGTATTTGGTTCAAACAGTCACAAGATAACAGTCAGGTGACACCGGTTGCTCACGTCGTTTCTTTTTCGTGCTAGGATGCAGTTTATATGAATTTAGTCGCCTTTATGCCGTTTGTGCTAGCAGTCTCAGCATGACGGTCAGGTGACACCTGTAGCACATGCCGTTACTTACCGAAGAAAGCAGTTAATTTGTATAAGCTTGATCCCATATTTCATTTTGTTAAGGTTCATAATATTTTTGTACAAAAATATGAATATTCTTGGAATTACTAGTAAGGTGATTTCCCTTTGCATTTTCCACGGTGTTTTATCGAGACATCGTCTCTAGTTAGCTGGCCGTCGATTCATCAAGAGTTTTACCTCCCTTTTAGATCTTAGTTTTCAACCTATTGTGTTGCTAACATCCTACATCGTTCAAATACAATGAGTGGTTTTGTTGGTTTAGTCGCGGAGAGTCTGACAATAATATATTCTCTATAGCATTAAGAGAACCATTTAATTTATTATTTACTTGTGTCCTTCGTAGGGTGGTACCACTTTGCTAAGAATTTTGGTTTATAGAACAGTATTAGTATAGAAGTCGGAATTTGAGAATGTAAATATTAAATTATTAATTAGTATAATTTCTAATAACCTCCTTTTTAGTGATTTCAAAGACAAAATTAATATGTAGAGAGACCAGAAATTATTTTCCCCAAGTAGGCTTCTAACGGCTTAAATATATAATACTCAAGGGTAAAAATTTAGCGATAATCATCGGCGATTTCGAAAGAAATCTGACCTAATGGATAAACATCTTTAAAGACAAGAAATCAGTTTTAACTGCTGAAAATAAAAATTAAAACAAAACCAAAATAAGGTTAACGTTAACAACCAAAACATTTCATCCACTGTAAATGAAGATTTTAATCTCAATAAAATTATGAAAATAAATACAAATTATGTACTTGAAGAGGAACATTTAGCATTTGAAATTAAACAATAATTCTTCATTAAATCTTAAAAAATAAAGATTAGTTGTTAAATGCAATTGACATCTTTATTTATTGCAAAGAAATACTACTTCTTCAAAATAATCCCTAAGACAATAAAATATATAAGCATAAAAGCAATAAGATGCAAAATAAACAATGCATCTTTGATAAATCGGAAAAAAATATATAATTATTAGAAATAAAAACAATAAGATAAATTTAGCTATTAAAAAGCTAACATCTCACTATAAATTATTTATATTTATATTTATAAAATAGAGTATTCTGCATTGCTGCAGGAATTCGTATTAAAGTAATTAATTGTATTTCAATACTAAGAAAGAATATCCGTTTTATTTTATTTTCAAATGAATTTGCGGATTGTTATATACCTTTAAATTAATTTTGATGTGAAGCACTTATTCTGTTGAAGTATATACTAAAAAATGCCGGTACATATATCTCTTCATGTTATCAGAAATTAGTATTCGTAATCTATCCATTATGTGAATGAAAGTTTTCTTGCCTATTTCACATGGTAATTACGATCTACCCGATACTATTTTTTAAATTAGGAAATGTGACAATTTCTATCAAATGAATACATAGTACAAAGTATTAATATGGCGGTTTCGTTTCTCTTTATGAATATTATTATTAATAATGATGAAATGCACCCTAATCGCATTCATTTACCTTAATTTTTAATTTAAAGTCTTAATTATATAATTCTGACTTTTTTTATTCTAAGCAGTTTTTATTTATATCTTACTCTTGTTATTAAAAGCAGAAATGTAACTTTATAAAACATTATTTCATGAATAGTGTTTAAATTTACACCCAACTCTATAGATCGGTCAGTTTGTAATATGCAACTGATGATTGCATACCGCAAGAAACTCTGAATGGTGTGACTGACGTAGAACAATACATATATATATATATATATATATATATATATATATATATGTATGTATGTATGTATGTATGTGTGTGTGTGTGTATAATAACTCTGTTCATATGACATTAAACAATGTTTAATTAACACGTCAATTTTATAATATGTGTGCCCACATATGTATATTTATTAAATGATGAGGAAAGAAAGCTTGAAGAACATGATGCGCCCGGAAGTGATAGAGAGGAAGCAGGGCACTGGGAAGCAACGCCCAGCATACCAGATGGAATTGTGCAGATGGATGGTTGAGCGGCGATTGTGTGGAAAAAACAGAGAAGACCTATTAAGAGAGAAAATCTAAAGGAAGTTTTTGAGGGCCATGATCACCTATCTCCTGAGAAGCACAGCACATAGAAGAAGAACTATATATATGCATGACTATTAATATAGAGAGGTTATTTTTTACTCAACTGAGCATTATTATTTCAGTCATGCCGATTTCGAAGATTCGTGAAGGCATAATTGTTGTGTCTTCACATCAGAAAAAACTAAACATTTGAAGAGTGAAGTTATCTCAAAAATGCCTTCAAGAAATCTCGAAGTCGGCTTGACTATAACAACACAGGTTCAATTAAACAAAAACCTCCCCTTATTAATCCAATTAACGCTGTATCTCTAACTTAACATCTAGCAATTTATAGCAAAACCTGAAGCGGCTCAACAGAATGTCTTTTATTGTCAAAGTATTGAATAAACAGCAATTTTGTCACTATGCATCATTACAGTTTAAAACTAATTACATAAATGTTCATGTGTGTGTGTGAAAGAGAAAAAATGGACAAAGACAGGGTGAATGATTTAGTGTTTGGATATACTTTTTAGAGTGTGTGAAAGAGGGAAAGAGAGAGATAGGATGTGTGTTTGTGTGTGTGTGTGTGTGTGTGTGTGTGTGTGTGTGTGTGTGTGTGTGTGTGTGTGTGTGTGTGTGGTTAAATATTACTTCTTATAAATAAATAAAGATACTTTTCGTTCAATTCTTACATGTTATCATATTTATCATACTTTTTTAAACATGTTAATTTTATTCTTCATGGATGAATGGCTGTACCCATAAATTATTTCTAGATTTGTTTTTCCTGGCCTTTTTTATTTTAAAGGCAGAACAATATTTAATGATGCAACATGCATTAATAATATATTGATATTAATTTCCAAACGCTTTTTTTTAGTAAATTCTTTCTTAATGTAGTTTTACATAGTTTCCAATACTGCGAGATTATTATAGCCATATTCGTAATATTTGCTCTTAGCGATGGACAATTTTGAAAGATCTGTATTAATATCTTTTACGAGCAAAGTGTAACATTTACAACTGAATCTAGCGACGAATATTAAAAATAATTTTAGTGATACCAAATCTACTCAATTTCTCGCCACTTACACATGCTCACACTATTTTTTGTTACTCGCCATTGAATCTAGTTTCCCTTTTCCGACAAGAGATATTAATGCATATATTTCATAAACTGTAGTCGATCGATTCCAAAGAGAAAACGTTCATTTCTTTCAGAATGCAACAAAGTTCTTGTTCATTATTTTTAGAGAGTTACCGTGTGTCACCTTTGATATTATCAACTCTGTGTTATTTTCGACACAACTCGTGACATCCGAAGTTCACTTTCGGAATATTTCGCTGTGAACCATTAGAAAATAAACCTCTGCGGAAGTTAACGTTCGATCAGGTACATCTTCTGGAAGGTCATCATCTATTTGAAGAGAAACGTTTATATAAAAAATTAATAGGGTTTCTCTATTTCAGCTTTCATTTCACCATATTACTGACATTTTATCTTTATTAAATAAGCATTTTTGCCCTTTTTTACGTCACTCAAAAATATTCTAGCAATGTGTGGGCGTTTGTGTGTGCGAATGTATGTGTTTGTGTATAAAAATAAACAGAAAGAATATAAATTAAAAAGAATAGATTACATTAAAAGCATAAAATATGCAAACTAAACGAAGAGCTCAATGTCAAAGCCAACATTAACTAATTAAGATATATGATTACTTCATTGATACCGAAATATAAAACTCATAATTCCATTTTTCTAGCTGATTCTTAGTCTTAGAATTAATGAATTAATTTCATATACAGACACACACGCACACGCACGGAAACATAGACACACACACACACACACACACACACACACACACACACACACACACATATATATATATATATATATATATATATATATATATATATATATTTCAACATCTTACTGCCCACAAACTCTTCTCTGAGAGGCAATATGGCTTCCGCTTTGGCAGGTCCACAGCCGATTGCTAACAACCGTAACGAAGTACATGCTTCAGGACCTTGATGAGTCTGACGAGGCTCCGGTGGTTGCTCTGGACATCTCCAAGGCTTTTGGCAGAGTTTGGCACTCTGGCCTCCTATGCAAGCTACGGGGTTACGGTATTACCAATCTTTTTTAAATAACCTCAAAATGAAGGTCGTTTTGAATGGGCATGCCTCTTCATCCTACAGCACGAATGCTGGTGTCCCACAGGGCTCTATCCTGGGCTCGACACTCTTCCTTAGTTTCATCAACGACCTCACAGATGAGATCAGTTCCCAAGTAGACATCTACGCAGACGACACCACAATATACTGTCGCACCAGTAAGAAACCTGTCATGGCGGCCCGACATAATCTCGCTGCTGACTTTGAACGGGATCTACACACTGTGGTGAATTGGGGCAAGAAGGGGTTGTCAACTTCAATGCATCTAAGACCAAGTTGTTGTCTGTCAACCATCACAGGCAACCTCTCCTGCCTCCCATAAGCATGGACCAAGCGATTCTCTCTTAGAGCAACACACTACACCTCCTCGGCCTTACACTCTCCTCAGACCTCAAATGGAACCATTATATTGAATCCATAGCTAAATCTACTGCTAAGAAGTTTGGGTCACTATGTCGAACCAGGATGTTTTATCCGACTGAATCCATCCTGCATATATACAATTCAACCATCCGTCTGTGCATGTATTACTGCTGCCATTTATGGTCAGGCGCCCCTGCCGTTCTCCTCAGTGTTCTCGACAGGCTCCAAAGGAGTGTCTGTAATGTGCTAGGTACTGATCTGCCGGCTCGACTGCAGCCACTTCCCTACCTTCGAAATGTGGCCTCCCTTTGTCTGTTCTATAAATACTTTCATGGCTTCTGCTCGGACGAACTTAAGTCACTCCTGCAGCTTCTTCTCTCGCACTTCCCGCCTGTGGAACTCGCTCCCATATTCTTGCTTTCCTGACGGCTACAACCACCAGAAATTTAAATGCAATGTCAATACTCATCTATTAACCAATGGACTCTCTCCCCACCCCCGTATATCCTTCCCTTTCTCTCCACCTATGTATCTGTCATCGCACCTGCAATCTCAGCTTTCTTGTACTCCTTTCTAACTAGTTTGTACTCCTCACTCTTTTCTAATTAATCTTTTTACAGTTATGTAGCCCCCCGATCATCAGTGGGATTTCTGCCTTGCTCCGAGTGAAATGATATATATATATATATATATATATATATATATATATATATATATATATATAGGCATCCGCAGATAGACTTGTTTAGCTGTATGACAGTTTATAAGTACAGTTAGACATCCAATTTTTTTCCCAGGATTGGCCTCAGTCGGCGATTCTACGTCTGAGCTATGGGCGCTCGGTAGAAGGAGGCATACTTTTAACGTCTATATTATCATTATCAGAGTGCTCTAATTGATTACTGAATGAGTGACGAGTAGATGCTAAATAGCTATTGTTTTTCAAAATCTACCATTCTTCCAGACTGCTCAATCAGGATGTGAGAGCGTAAATATCCGCAGACAGGTCTGTTTCGCTGTAACAAAGGTCATCAGTACGGTTAGACATCCGATTTGTTTTTACTCAGGATTGAAACCCGACCGAATTGGCGTCAGTCGTCGATTCTACCTCTGAGCCATGGGCGCTAGGTGGAAGGAAGCAGATATATATATATATACACATATATATTAGAAAAGTAGAAACAAATAGATTAACAGTCCGTTATATCTATTTTTCAAGGAGTGGACGATACTTAGTAGAGAAATATTTAAAGTTATATTTCCATTATAAGTACTTTTAATAAAACAAAATCATTGTTTACTGCAACACAAGAGCTGTCGAATTTCGGGGTTACTTGCTTATTCAACATCAGAAAGGAAATTATTGTAATGCTAGGAAATGATTTAATATTGATATATTTATTATAAGTGTCGAAAGTTAAAACATATTTTATTGCAAAACAAATGTTTTCGTATTTTGGTGCTACTTGTTAGTATCTCATTAGACAGTGACAATTTTTTACATTTAGAAATTGATATTTATTGAATGAATTAAAAATCAAAATGCATTAAATATATCAAACACAATAATAATAGCAATAACAACAGAAACTGAAATATAATTTGGTATACACACCTATTTAACCAAATATTTAGTATTACGTTAGGTCATAAATTCCTCAAAATAATTTAGAAGTATTTGCCTAAAAATAGCCAACTTAGAAACAATTCTCAACAGATATACCATTAAATTAAATCATAGCTGTATGGATAACCTCAAACAAGTCATCAACACATATAATAATAGAATTTTAAAGAAATATGACATATCAAGTAATCAACACCACCCTAAAAATATAAAGTTAACAGTAACATAACTTAAAATTGTCGAAAACCGTTTGAGTGATCTTTGGAAAAAAGATGTCCATCTGACTCTCTATTTTACTAATTACCGTTGGCAATTAAAATATTTGTTTACAGCCCTACGGTAAAAGCACAATATTATAAACTTGAATTTGCAAATATTTACATAAGCCATGTTTTCTGAATGTACAGGATATTTTCAAATTATTACATTGTCTAAATTAAACCTGTTAAAGTAACACAGCCGAGTAAATTCTATCGTTATCATCATCTTATATATATCCCAAAATATAATTATTAAACTTTCTGCAATAATTTACCTTACCTCTTTCATTTGTATATAAGATTATTCCATCCTTCATTACTTTGTTTTTATTAACTGATATATAGCTTAATATGCCGTCAAAATAATCAACGTTATATTTCAATACATGTCTGTTCTTAATATACCTATCAAACCCCTTTGGAAAAAAAACAAACTATAGAATATAATTAGACAAATTTGTAAACGTTTCAAAAGCACATTCGATACTACTGTCAACATATCATAATCTAATTGTATGCACCCAAATTTGTTATAAACTGATACAAAACATAGTTTTTCAAGGCATCTTATTTTTCTCGCCCATCTCTACCCACTTAATTTATTCGCCTACCCATAATTTATTCAATTTCTCTCGGTTATTCTAGCTTAACATTTTAAGTTTCACACCTCCACCTTTATTGGCTGCATGCGGTAACTAAGGTGTTGTTTCTCTATTTTAAGAATTCCTTAAATATATACTGCTAAAAGGGAAACATTTCACTGCATAATGGGGTACTACCAAGTAGCACTGTAAAACGACAGCTCTTGTTTTGCAGTAAATTATGATTTATTATAATCACGAACATACACACACACACATATATATATTCATCACTTTTGTGTCATAATAAAATTAGGCTAGTACGCAGTTGTATGAAAAATAATACAATTATATTGCAGAATATTTGAATATTCTTCATTTGTAAACGAGTTATTACTCGACATAGGTTTCTACCATGTGATGTCTTCAGGTGATTTGCAATATATATATATATATATATATATATATATATATATATATATATATATCCATTTTGAAAATAGTTATTTCGCGACCCAAGTTTCCACCACGAGTGGAGTCTTTAGGCGATTTTTTGATAACATTATTATAATATACTTTTCAAAATTTTGATAGTTTTTGAATATTCTTCATTTGTAAACGAGTTATTACTCGACATAGGTTTCTACCATGTGATGTCTTCAGGTGATTTGCAATATATATATATATATATATATATATATATATATATATATATAATCCATTTTGAAAATAGTTATTTCGCGACCCAAGTTTCCACCACGAGTGGTGTCTTTAGGCGATTTTTTGATAACATTATTATAATATACTTTTCAAAATTTTGATAGTTTCCTTATTTCCATATATATATATATGTGTGTATGTGTGTGTGTGTGTGTGTGCGTGTGTATGTATATATATATATATATATATATATATATATATATATATATATATATAAATTCCATTAGTTTTGTCTTGTAAAAGAGTTAAATTTCTGTCTTCGTGACATTCAATTCGTAACGATAGAGCATGCCGCTTAACTCGACTATATTCTGTAAAAAATGGTTTAATTTCTATTTTTGTCTTCAGAAACTTAATTAAATCAATTTTTCAGTGTTAGCTGCTTGTGGTAAGTCAACCGGGATTCAGTCCATTTTTCAGTCTGTTTTTCTGTAATTTTTGGAAAAAAAAATTTTTGTCAGTTAGTCTGTGTAAATTATTTTGCAATTCAATATTATTTTTGACTTAAGATAAATAGTATCATGGTTCAATTAATTCCATTAGTTTTGCCTTGTAGAAGAGTTAAATTTCTGACTTCGAGACATTCAATTCGTAACGGTTGGCCAGCGAACGCATGCCGCTTAACTCGACTATATTCTGCAATAAATGGTTTAATTTCTATTTTTGTCTTCAGAAATCTAATTAAATTACCGCCCTATCAGCCTTCTTCCAATCTTTGGCAAAGTGTTCGAAGCCACTATCAACGCCGAGGTGGTTCAGCATCTCACAGCACACAGGCTCCTCTCGGAAAAGCAATATGGTTTCCGCTTTACCAGGTCTACTGCTGATATGCTAACGACCATCACCGAGTACATATACCAGGCACTCGACAGGAATGGGGAAACCCGAACCGTTGCATTGGATATATCTAAGGCGTTCGACAGAGTTTGGCATGCTGGCCTTCTTTGTAAACTGCGGAGCTATGGTATAACTGGACATCTGTCTCAACTAATCCACTCATTCCTTTCTAACCGCACAATGAAGGTGGTATTAAACGGACATGCCTCCCAGAACTACCATACAAACGCAGGTGTGCCACAAGGCTCCATCTTAGGTCCTACACTCTTCCTGATATACATTAATGATCTCCCTGATTCCATAAGAGCCCAAGTAGGTTTGTACGCCGATGACACCACAGTTAACTCTTGCCTCCGACAAAAATCTGGTGTAGGCGTCAAAGCTAACCTCGCAGGCGAGATTGAAAAAACCTCCAATCCATATTGGACTGGGGTAAGAAATGTCTAAAAAATTTAAATGCTTCTAAAACGAAACTACTCTCAATTAACCATCATCGACAATCTCACCTACCTCCCATTAGCATGGACCAGACTTGCCTCCCAGAGAGTGAAACACTACGCCTCCTTGGTCTCACACTTTAGGCGGACCTCAAATGGAATGACTATATCGAATCCATTGTTAAATCCGCTGCTATGAATGTCGGTTCTCTGTGTAGGGCCCGGAAGTTTTTTCCGTCTAAATCTATCCTGCACATATTTAAATGTACCATCCGCCCGTGCATTGAATACTGCTGCCATATATGGTCGGGTGCCCCTGCTATTCTCCTCGGGCTTCTTGATAAGGTTCAGAGGAGGGTCTGTAATGTGATAGATACCGACTTGGCAGACCGCCTGCAGTCTCTCTCCCACCGGCGCGACGTGGCTTCTCTGTGTCTCTTCTATAAATACTTTCACGTCTTCTGCTCCGATGAACTTAGATCACTGGTGCCCCTAAATACGAATTTGCACGAGATACTAGATTAGCAACTAGATACCACCCTTTTAAAGTGAAACCGATAAAATACAACCGCAACTTCTACTCCAACAGTTTCTTTCCTCGCACTTCCCGACTGTGGAATTCTCTTCCACACGATTGCTTCCCCGACGGATACAATCTCCAGTAGTTTAAATGTAAGGTCAATAGACACCTCCTAACACACTAACCTGCTCCCATTCTATCAAACACTCGTCCCATCTGCCCAACCCTCATCCTCGCTATCCTTACTCATCTGTCACCTTCTCCCTGACATTCCCTGTCTAACCACTCCTTCACTTTACCTTCCCCTATGTAGCCCCATGAGCAATAGTGGCAGTGGAATGCCTTGCTTGGGTGAGATGATTATATATATATATATATATATATATATATATATATATATATATATATCAAAATATCAAAAAAAAAGAATATTATTATTTAACGTATTTAATCAAGCTAAATTTTTCATCAGGAAAATGCGCAATAGCTAATGAGATCGACGAAGTATCATTTGTTGGTCAAATTTGGAGCCAGTGTCTATGCATTGGACAATCAAAGAGAAACATCAAAAATATTAATTAAATGTTATATGAAAACAAAAGGCAATTTTAAACAAGATGGTTCAAATGCCTTTTTCGATTAATGTAAAATACTGAAGATATATTTTGATATGAAAAGTACTACTCTGATCAAATTAGAAAACAACTGACTACGACGAAGAATTCTTGGGAGGGCCTTGATCATAATGTCATCTACAGTACATATGTCCCCATAATGAGTAAAGTATTAAGAAACAGTAAAATTTCGCTATAAATAAAGAAGAGTGTACTGGATTGCTATGTGTTGTCGGTTCTTCAATATACCAGTAAATGTTGGACAATATCTTCGGAGAATAAGGAAAAACTTGAAGCAGCTGAAATGTGGTTGTACAGAAGCATGCATCGCATATAATGAACCGAGCATGGGGGCAATGATGAGGTTTTGGAAAAGATTGAAACAAAAAGGAAATTAATACTGATCATTAGGAGAGAGACAACTACATTTCCTGGGACATGCAATCAGGAAGAAAGGCTTAGAGAACCTGATACTAACAGGACAGATAGAGGGAAAGAGGGACAGGGGAAAGCAGCGGATAACATATTTGAAGGGTCTGAACTGGTGGATGACGGAACGAGGATTCCATGATGCAACAGCAGAAAGCGTGCTAAGAGACACCACGGATAGTGAGATGTTGAAAGTCATGACTGCCTACGTCCTGAAAGTACATGACACATAAAAGAAGAAGCTCTTTTAGTATTTCAACATTCATGCCAAAACAGTGTGGGATATGAACAAAGAAAAGTGACAGTAAGAAAAAAAATAGTTGCTTGTTTTTAAAAAACAATGAAGAATTAAAAATTAATAGCTTCTTTGGTATTTGCGCATGTGCAGTCGCACCAAAGTAAAAATTTAAAACAGGTGATGTTCTAAAGAACAATACGCCTCAGAAAAACACCTATTTTATTTGTGACACACTTATATCATATATATATACATATATGTGTGTTTATGCGTTTGTGTGTGTGTGTGTGTGCAAGTGTACATTTGCTTTGCTTGAATCTCTGAATAAGAGAATTTGTAGTATTGCATTAATAATTTAATTATAATATATAATATTTAACCTCAGGCAAGGCACTAAAGATAAAATATATCACTGTTTGTGAAAGATAATAAAAGAAAACTCTTATTAAGTAGAAAGAACAATTAAACAAGAGGAATTCAAAAGAGAGAAGATAACGATTGTACTTCAATTTGTGAAGATCAATGTTGGCTGAAAAAAATAGCCAGAAGAGATTTTCTCAAGCTATATTTGAGAAAAAAGATGTTACCATAGTAGTTACATTTATACATTTATACATAACCAATGAAACAGTAAACAGTAACCAGAAGAAGAGTAAACAGTAAACAGATGAACATAAATGCATTTATAGTAAAGACAAATGAGGTTTACATTACGGCGTTCTAAGCATGACTAAAGCGAGGGATGCATAGGTAGACAATTGTCAAGACAGATGCTTCTTTGAAATTTATAAATTATATTTAATTATATATCAGTTGAACTAAACAATATATTCGAAGCGGGGACAAATGGTAGACATATAGCTATTTAAGTAGAATCTGGAGAGTACAATTGTCAAGTATGACGGAGGGAAACAATTTTTACTGAGGCTGACCGAGTATTTGATTCAATATAATTTTCCCATTTCAATATAATTTCCGCATTTGTTCGAGAAGCTCAAGAATTCCGTCTCCAGGCGGTTAATATTATCTATATCGACATAAGGTAGGATAGATCTATCAAATGATTAATAGCGAAAAGTTTTATTTTGTAAATTTTAAAATTAACAATCCATTGTTTGTCTTAGTTAATAGCAGATTTTTCTCTTTAAGGTCAGCAATTAATTCGACACTATCGAATTGATAAGTCTAAGAAGACTTGAGTAAGTACTTGTACAGTCCGCTTAAATACTGAGTTAAGAACTAATGTCACCAGAAATGTCATCGATAAAAAAGGAATATATTATGTACAAGAGTATAGCCATTTTGGAAGCCCTCTTTAATAAAAATGATCTTGAAAAGTGAACATTTAGTTGAAATTTCATCTCGAATTTGATGAAAAAGAATAAATCAGTTAAAAAATGTCCATAAATGCTAGAAACATTCTTACTCGTGAAAACAAGTATGTTGAACCACATTGTCAAACGCATCCAAGATCTTCAAAGCGACAGCCGGAATTCAATAGGCATATCTATGTGTTGACAGATTCCTCCATCTATAATCGTTAATGCTTCAGCACTAGACCTAGTGAAGACTAAGAACATATTGCTTAGCTGAAAAAAAAATTATAGTGTGCGATGATAAATCAACTCAGAATTTATGAGGGTCGTTAGCCAGTTAATTAAGTAACAAACAGCACACATTTTTTTTCCTAACTGACTGGGCATTGATTTTAACGCAGCAGGTCACTGATCCTTTCTCCGGTTAATGATTACAAACCTAGGTTATAGGACAGAGTATCACCCTTTATTTAACCCATGGTTTGGAGGCGAAAGAAGACTTAATATTTTTTTTAGAAAGTTATTTACGTGTAACTGAAGGTAATTAACTCGAATGCAATTTGAACCTTATTCACCGTTTTCTTATTCCGAGTTGATATTCATTACACCACAACAGATATCTTTATTTACTACTATTTTTTCATCGTGATATAGAAGACAACTAGTTATGTAGTTAGAAATATGAAACGGTTTGCTAAGATCTTAAAGATTGAAACTTTAGAGGAGGATTTCCAAGAAGCGGGAAGTGACTTGCCATTTAATTGTAAAGTTTAGAGAGAAAATTCAGTAACACATCTCTTAATAAATATTAAAGCCAAAACATCATGTCTAAATGCATTGTGGGATCGAATTTAAAGATAATAAAAGGAAGTGAAAGGACCAAGCAAAGATACTACAGATTAGTCATGTATAGAATTTTAAGAGAATTTACAAATAAAATATTCTGCTTTATTTGTAGAATATGTTAGCACAATTGCATCAAAAGAAGAAAGATAGAAGGCTTATTCTTATTTAACACACTACGAAAGTCTCGACAGTTGTCAGGTTAGCAAAATTTGTCATGTACATCATTCTACCTGCAATCAGGACTCATTATATTTACACACACACACACACACACACACACATATATATATAGATAATTTTTATATTTATTATTAAATATTTGTAGTCGCATAATTCAATAACTTAACAAATAGCAATCTCCATTCACGCTTTCTTGCATCTACTCCTACTCCTCTCCACCACATATATTTCCTTATTTTTTCCTTTTATGAAACACAAGGAACTAACTATAAAATCTGTAAAGGAACATGCCTATTCCTCTAATGTTAAATCTGTCTAGAAATTTTAAACACGCTCATTAATCAACTCTATCCCCTATTTCTTCTCTCTTTCGTTCGAATATTGACAACTTACAACCCTTAATTCCCCATCTCACACCCCAACTACATCTCACACACAATTCGGGAAATATAAGAAACAGAATGTCCATTTCTTTCTACAATACCTGATGAAACATTGTCATTTCAATATCGATGCAAAATCTACACTTTGCCGTGGATAAAAATTTGTGCATGTTATAAACTATAATTTCTAATAAATATCCACAGCACTATTTTATATCTAGCACTGTTTTAAATTAATGACGTGTACGTTGTCGATTTTACTTCTTTTCTTATTCACTTATTCACTTGGATATATATATATATATATATATATATATATATATATATTAAAAGAAGTAAGGTGTTCAGAATCTATAGTTCTCTAGCATTTACTTTTAAAATTGTGTTCAATAGAATGTAGATCGTAGAGCGTAATATTTTTAATATTTTTATTTAAAATTAATTTAGTTTACATTGCGACACGGAAGTTTTTCTGTTTCGAGATTTTAAACTTTCGTTTTGTCATCAAACAATGTTCAATATATTAGTGAAAATTGTTTACATTTGAAAATAAAAATCATTATATTTCATAATTAAAAGGAGTTTATATGTAGTGGTAAAAACACACACACATACACATATAAGGTCTGCTATAGGCACCTATATTAATTTTTATTATATTTTAACCTAATAAGTAAATACATAATTTTCTTATTTTATTTCAGCATAATAAATATAACATAAAATCATTTTATTATTTTCTTTCATCATAAAATTAATATAGAAGAAATAAAGCAAACGCAATATAGAAAATAACAAAGGTTATACTTAAGTGTTTTGAAACATAAAACATAACTTTTTTAATCTTTGTTATGGAGCTCAGTGCACTTTGCTAAATTTTAAGCCTCTGTGCGGCATACTTTGGTGCAAAGCTTCAATATCACCTGAACAACAGCATATCAGATTTGTTCTTTAAATTCAGCGAAGCTACAGAGCTTTTCTGAGTAGATATTGTCGTTGAGAACGCTTCACACAAAAAGTATGGTGGGGTTTAAGTCATCGGTTTTCTAGAACCATTTCAAAACCGCAAACTTTTTGCTCGTCTGTTAAACTTGTAAACATAACTTATATGTAAAATAGAAATAGAAAGAGAAATGAAAGAAAATTACAAGCAATATATATATAAGTCATCCATATACAAGCCTGTTTCGCAACTCATCAGTGCGACTAGACGCGCCCACTTACTTCTGGCCGGGATCGAAACTCGACCGATTTGTTATCCGTCGGAGTCGCTACTCTTTAAGCCATCGACGCATGGAATCTGTGAATGGATATTTTAACGTTTTGCATATAAGCAGTGTATACACACGCCAGTCACCGAAAGAACTCAATTCATTTCTGAAGAGTCACGCATATTGCAGAAGTGGAAATCTGTTTTTAAAACTTTCTTCTCTAGAGAGCTCAATCGTAATGAGTGCATAATATGCATGTGTGTTTTCTCATGTGTATTTGTGTGTGTGTGTGTTTGTTTGTGTGTGTATGTATTATTTGTATGTGTAAAATCCAATGCAAACACAGGCATGACAAAGGCCATGCGATTTTACCTAGCTTGGTGAAGTGCAGCAATTCGACGAGGAACCATTCTACAACTGGTTGAAGACCTTTGGAGTGAGGTTGATCATTATCATGTCATTTTGATTACAGTCAACATATTCCTGAAATTTGTTGGTGGTGGATAACATACACAATAATTTTTTAATTTCGATCATCAGAAATTCCAGATTTTCCAGAATGCTGCTCAGAAAACTTTACAAATTTGAGATTTAAGAAAATCATTAACTTACTGTTAATGCTGTTAAAATTTAGACTCATTAACCACAATTCATCCAGAAGCAATCAACAATGTCTGAGATGATGCATTATAAATTAGATTCCCATTCCAAAAAAAATATTCTAACAAAAGATTTTATTATTTTAAGTTAGCATTCAGATGCGTTTTCTTCTAGTAAGTTGAGCAATAATAAAATAAAAGTTCATAATTTTAATACTTGTATTTATCTCATCAGTTGTGGTAAATTTTTTAAATATATTTCTCGATTTGAAACATAATCCATCGTTTGCCTATGATATATTTTTAGTCACATTTTAATTTTAGTTGTGATTCTTATTATGTTCGGACAAGATTATCTTTTCTGTAACTGTCATTTTTCTCATCTGCTCTGCATATTTAATGCTTGTAGAATGTAGAATACTTCTCGATTTTCGGATAGTATTCATCAAAATTAAAATAAAATATAAACAAGTCATATATGTTAAACATATAAGAATTTCAGTAAACATTTAACATTATTTTGCAAATAAACAGTATATTTTCACACACACACACACACACACACACACACGCATACACACACACATATATATATATATAGTGTTTATTGTCATCCGCAGATAGATCTGTTTCGCCGTATCACAGCTCATCAGTAATTTCGGTGGAAGTAGACTTTTTAGCGCATTCATTTTACGCCCCCAATAGCTAGGGCACTCTAATTCATTTCACTGAATGAGCGATGCATACACACCAGAGTAGCAACAGTTTATCAAAATCTACTATTTTTCCAGAGTGCTCAATCAGAGTGTGAGGGCGTAAATATTGTCATCAGCAGACAGATCTGTTTCGCCGAACCGAAATGGCGTCAGTCGGTGACTCTACCTCTGGGCTAAGGGCTATATATATATATATATATATATATAGAATATGTAAAATCCTTGATACTTGGTAAGATAAATTCCACAGGAGATTAAATGTTGAGATTTAACAGAGTATTTTAATAAATAAAATAAGTTGACTGTTTTTATAAACCCATTAGTAATAAAATATTTCGCGAAATATAATATTACCAATAGATTTATAAAAACATCAAACATATGCTTTGATTATATATATATATATATATATATATATATATATATATATATATAAAGCTGTAGTCTGTCAACCATCACAGGCAACCTCTCCTGCCTCCCATAAGCATGGACCAAGCGATTCTCCCTGAGAGCAACACACTACGCCTCCTCGACCTTACACTCTCCTCAGAGCTCAAATGGAACTATTATCTTGAATTCATAGCTAAATCTACTGCTAAGAATTTTGGGTCACTATGTCGGTCCAAGATGTTTTTTTCCGCCTGAATCCATCCTGCATATATACAAGTCAACCATCCTTTCGTGCATGGAGTATTGCTGCCATTTATGGTCAGGCGCCCCTGCCGTTCTCTTCAGTGTTCTCGACAGGCTCCAAAGGAGAATCAGTAATGTGATAGGTACTGATATGGCGGCTAAACTGCAGCCATTTCCCCACCGTCGAAATGTGGCCTCCCTTTGTCTGTTCCAGAAATATTTTCATGGCTTCGGCTCCAACGAACTTAAGTCTCTGGTGCCTCCTCAACAGGTGTTTACTCGTGCAACCAGAATGGCAGCTCGGTCCCACCCATTCACAGTTAGGTTAGCCAAATGCAGACGACAATTCTACTCCTGCAGTATCTTCTTTCGCTCCCATATTCTTGCTTTCCTGACGGCTACAACCTCCAGAAATTTAAATGGAATGTCAATACTCATCTATTAACCACTGGACTCTAGTTCTCTCCCCACATCCGTATATACTTCCCTTTCTCTCCACCTATGTATCTGTCATCGCACCTGCATTCTCAGCTTTCTTGTACTCCTTCCTAACTAGTTTGTACTCCTCACTCTTTTCTAATTAATCTTTTTACAGTTATGTAGCCCCCCCCCCCGCTCATGAGTGGCATCTCGTCCTTGCACGGGGTGAAATGATTAAAGAAAATATACATACATACATACATACATACATACATACATACATACATACATATATATATATATATATATATATATATATATATATTCGTCATCTACATACAAGCCCGTTTCGCTGTATCACAGCTCATCACTGTGGTTAGACATCCACATGCCTCCGACCGGGATCGAAACTTGGCCGATATGGTGTAAGTCGGTGGCGATAACCCTAAGCCAAAGGCATATGGAATCAGTCAATTAGTCAGTCAAATGCCATACGTGATACACGTTTGAGCGATCATAGAGAAATGACTGACTGAGCAGATTAATTTCTGCGGTAGACTGGTTGCCAGCCAAGGCAATAGAAGACAATCCCCGATATACACTGCACTTCAACGCACATCCATATGGAACCAGAGAAGGGAAAATGTAGCATGTTATATATAAGTGGCGTATACACATACATACTCGCCAGTCACCTAAATAACATAATTCGTTGCTGAAGAGCTATATATATATCTATGTACAGAGAGAACTAAATGAAGTTATGCTATCTGTTTGACGGTTTTAATGAAATAAGTTAATATCCTGTCTGCGTCTCTTCGGCAAACATACGAGATAGACGCACTAACTTTTAGATCGTAGAATCATTCCTTCAAACTAACACATCTGATATCTTAGCTCTCTGTGAAACTAAACTTGACCCTTCTATCTCCTCTTCTGTGTTTTACGTTCCTGATTAACTTCTCCTCCTCAGGAAGGACTCCAATGTCCATATGCGTGGGCTCGGTGTCTATGTTAGCGAACACCTCCCCCTAGATTGGGTGACCTCTCCTAAATCCAGGGATCATTCTTTCATGTGCTTCCGTCTCTCACTTCTAAGCTCAGTGAGATATCTCTTTTTCTCTACCGCTCCCCTTCCTCCTCTGAAGGCTCGGTACTTGACAGCATCTCTAACAATATCGATAAGGCAATTTCTTCTCATCCACCTGCCCATATATTTGTGTTTGGTGATTTTAACGCCCAACACACCAAGTGGCTTGGAAACTCTGTCACCTATCATACTGATGTCCAGACCATGATTTTTCAATAACTCTTACGCAAGTGGTGGATTTCCCCACGCGTTTCTCCAATAACCCCAATGGAAGTGACTCGCTACTAGACCTCTGCTTCACTTCCATCCCAAACTCTTGCACCGACAAGCAGCACTGCCCTCTCGTAAACTCTGACCACGCCGTAGTTTCCGTTAACATCTCATTCCACTCCTACTCAACCCAAGAAACCTAGACCAGCAGAATATCCTATTGCTACTAAAGAGCAAACTCGGACTCACGACTTCCTGCGTGACGTCACTTAGAACAAAGGTCTCCTCTTGGGTTAAGACTGGCATCCATGCTTTCATCCTTGCCAGAAGATTTCAGCTTAAATCCTATTCGTCTCCCAGGTTCTCGTCCGCTGGCTCAGCCGCCATTGCCTACCGGACTCATTTCTTCCGGCTTTATCGAAGGCACTCGTCGGACCAAAACAGGTACCTTTTTGCCTCAGATCGTAATAAGTGTAAAAAGTTACTTAACGAAGCTAAGATGGTGTTTGCTGCCAGAGTGAAGTAACGTATAGCATCCTGTAAGTTCATGGCCAAAGGTACTGGCAACTCTGTAAAAGCGTAATACCTCAATACACCCAATAACCAATAAATTTGAGGTCCTCAACTCCCCAGTGGACAGGGCTGAATGCTTTGCTCGTAGATTTTCCACCAATTCGAGACTGGATTCGTTAGGAGTATCTACACTCGTCTTCCCACCTAGAACTGAGGCTGAACTGAATGACGCCCAAATTACACCCTCGCTATGGTTAAACTAGTCATTTGTTTGACCTAATTCATCATTCTTCTCTAACCGCACATTGATGGTGGTATTAAACGTTGCTCTATCCTATGTCCTACGCTCTTTCTGATCTACATTAATTATTTCCCCGATGACATAAGATCCCAAGTAGACATGTTCGTCGATGATACCACAGTTTACTCTCGCCTTGATCAAAAATCTGGTGTGGGCGACAAAGCGAACCTCGCTGCCGAGCTTGAAAAGGACCTCCAATCCGTAGTAGACTGGGGCAACAAATGGCTCGTAAATTTTAATGCTTCCAAAACGAAGCTGCTATCAATTATCCATCATAAGCAATCGCACCTACCTCCCATTAGCATGGAACTGGCTTTCCTCCCTGAGAGTATAACACTACGCCTTCTTGGCCTTACACTCTCAGCGGACCTCTAGTGGAATGACTATATCGAATCCATTGCTAAATCTCCTCGGGATTCTTGACAGAATACAACGGAAAATCTGTAATGTGATCGATACCGACTTGGCTGACCGGCTGCAGTCTCTCTCTCACCGGCGCGACGTGGCTTCCCTGTGTCTCTTCTATAAATATTTTCAGGGTTGCTTCTCCAATGAACTTAGATCACTGGTGGACCCCAGGTATGAATTTGCACGATATACTAGATTAGCAAATAGCTCCCACCCTTTTGCAGTGAAACATAAGATGTAACCGCAATTTCTACTCCAACAACTTCTTTTCTCGCACTTCCCGCCTGTGGAATTCCCTTCCATATACTTGCTTCCCCGACAGCTACAGCCTCCAGGAGTTTAAATATAAGGTCGTAAGACACCTCCTAACATATTAACTTGCGTCCATTCTCTCAAACACTCTTCCCATCTACCCAACCCTCATCCTCGGTCTCCTTACCCGTCTATCACCCTCCTTCTCACATTTCCTATATCTAACCACTCTTTGTCAACACTTTTCCTATGTAACCCCATACACAATAGTGGCAGTGGAATGCCTTGCTTGGGCTGAAATAGATAAAAAAAATACTAGACATTCCTATCTTAAAATCTGACGTGTGTCACGTCGACGAAACCCGTCGATTAAAATGTGTGATACTTTGTTTTATAATCAGCATGTTTTCTCGGGTTATATCGTACCACCTTCTAACACGGATATATATATATATATATATATATATATATATATATATATATATGGGAGTGTACGTGTGCGTGTGTGTGTGCGTGCGTTCGTGTGTGTGGCTTTTTTAATAAATTTACTTACCTCACAGATAAAAAGAATATCAGAGTTTAAAGCACAGTAGAATCATCAGTTGTTCTATTGAGGGCATATATATTTTCGCATGTTTTTCGAGTTAACAGCTGCAAGAAATTTGCACATACATTAGATACAAAATCTCATATATCGTAATAACGTCGATGTAAATTAGTCAAAAGCACGCTAAACATTATTGACTAATGTAAATCAAACAACATATAATATAAAAGTTTTATTGATAAACGTTTTTTATGTTTTACTTGTGTTATCATTATCTCCGATTCGATCCATATTTGATCCCAGTTCATCATTCATGAATTAAGATATTTGGAAAATAAATATGGTAGAACTATGTATTCTGTTTGTTTTCCATTTACTAGTAATGTAAAATGTAAAAATAAATTAGTATTTATTATGTTTTTATCAAATTCTATAAGCTTAACGCCCAATAGTATACGTATGGCGCGCTGCTATGTTTTTATATAGAACGCATTCCCAGATTTCTGTTGCACTGAATCCATCTATGTAGAAGATAACATAAAATACCAACCTCCCCACCCCCAAAAGAAAAGAAAACATTTAAACAGCACCAAAAAGTAATGGGTATTGAAGCAAAATCGGACCAATGGTAAAACAAAGCAGTTTTCTGCAAACCACGTGGTGTCAAAAATCTAGATTGAATGAGAAAAACTCTTACGCACAACTTTGACATTTGTCACAAACGTCGCATTCCAAACTCTCGGCCTCCACAAGTTCCATGCCTACGGCCTTGTTTGAAAAGCGAGTACCCTATCCACTAATGAATTTCAAGAAAAAAATTACCCTCAAAAACAAACAATGATGGTTTTAAAGGGCGAATATTTGCTCTAAATGGTAAAATTTGACGTTTATAATTCATCCTGAATTTGCTTTAGTACATAAATCTGAGAAAAAATCATATTTTGGATATAAATAATTTTCATGCACATATAAAAAAAATCGAGGTATCGTTTAATGGGTTTTACTCCAAAAATCGTTAATTTTATATTGATTTCCAATGTTGAATTTGTTTACGGTTTGTAAGAATAACTACGTTTGGCGTCCTAATTATGCAATAACAATGGAATTCAGTCAACAATGTTTATTTGCTTGATGAAAATTAAAATAGCTGCAAAATTAAATGTTACGAATCAAGGCATCGGGTAATACTTATGATTTAATTACACTTGATTAACATACTAACATTACATATCTGTCTGTCAGTCAGTTAAGTGCAAAACGTCATACACGCTTTGGGCGATCATGTCTCGAAAGAAACATGAATAACTGGGTAGATTATCCCGCAGGAGGTTGCCATTGCTTTCTGCCGTAGACTCGTTACCAGCCGCGGCTATAAAACCCATAATTGAAGGGAAAAGACGGATTAATACCTTTCGAACTTGCCTCCCAGAATTGTTGTTCCCAGTCGATATCCATTGCACCACAACACACATGCATGTCCGCAATTTGTGTCTAATCAAACATTGATAGGCTGAAACAACAATATATGACGTCTCCATACCACAGTGAAAATAAGTTAATATAGCTTACATGTAGTAAACAGCGGAATGTATGGGCCATTATGCGAGTTTCCAATCTAGTTTTCAGGTTTAATGGCTCTAGCCTGACAGGTTTACTAACAATTACACCATGTTTAAATCTCTCCCACAAATGAATTTCTAAGCGTAGCTTCGATGGGACACAAGGTCGAATAAGCAGAGAATACAATGAAGAGCGAACTCTATACTCAGTCATAATTGATCTAGAGAGGCAAGCTTGCTAACCATTCCGCCATTTTGATGTGCTGAATCGAAGTAAGTGAATGTAAAGAAATCTATTGGGATTCGAACTATGCTCTTTCCTTTTACATCTTGATCCGCTATCCGTTAAATTATCAGAAAATTATCTTCACAGGAATTGCATCCATAGAAAAGTACAGAACATTATATGTTTTCCATAAAAATTATTATTTTTCAAATTTGATAAAATGTTTGTAACAACATCATAGAAAACGACAAATGTTGCAAATATGAACAGTTTTTATAGTATTTATATTATTCGGAATATTGTTCTCATCTTTGATGCCATTTGTACGACGTTTCGGCCGTTGTACACTCCGGCTTTCTTCAGGTGCTAAGAATTTCGAAACGATAACTTTATTACAATCACTGGGATATATGACATAATTCTTTGCTTACCAGTGCCACTTCTGCGAGTCATGAGTTATCAACCTCTAGTCCTGTAAATTACTTGTTCACCACCGCTGTAGCCTGGTAACTATTTGCGAACTAACTAACGTCTATATCTACTTTGCTATGTGTTCTTGTACAGTTTTATCCAGAATCTGCCGTTATTTGGGCCAAACTTGAAAAATGATTCCTAATATTGTACATTTATTTTAAGCAGTGTCCTTTTCCATATCAGATTTTGTGTTTAACACTTATCAAAGAATGTATCCTACAACAAGTTTTCAATTTCGTTTTCAGTCATTTCACTTGTAAATATAACAGCCATAGAAGACATCTTTAAATCTATCTGCAAGATATATGAGTACATGACAGCTACAAAAATAACTTTAGTGCATGTATACGTACGACAATAAATCTGGCAAAAAACCAGGTTTGGTGTATAATGTCAGAACGAGGAAGTCACAGAAGACGATTTGCAAATTGTTTACTGAGTGGTCAAGGGTAGACACACTGTCCTAGATAAAACTTCTTTGAAAATAGAAGACTTCTTTTTCTCAGAGCACACTCAGCCACTTGAGAGATATAGATAGATCTCTAATCATGCTGACATACATAGAGACACACGTTCCTATTGAAGAAGCGTATATTAACAGACGTATTAAATAAAAAATGACATATACGCTGACGCTTCTTGTGAGAAATACCCAAGTGAGATAATATTCGAAGTATTAGCAAATATTCACACCTGCAAGAAATGGCAAATGATAGAGCACACTAGTAACCTGAGCACTCATTTTCTGATAGCGTTTACTCCCCGTTTCTTTTCCACTGTCCCTACCTTTCTCTGCAAGGTATTTAATTTACAAATATTCGCTTATTTAACACGTTTTTTTTACAGATGTCTTTTGGGAAACAATTTTTCTCCTTCTCTGTCTCATAGTTTATCACACGTTTTATATATCGCGTCGAGACATCTGACATTCTAAGTAGTCAGAATAGAGTCTAAAACATCGTTAATGAAAGAGAACAAGAAGTTGTACTATGTCAATCGATGCTTTTAAAATCTGACGGGCGGCGAGAAATGAACACTATTGGAGAAGAGTCTCTCTCTATCTGTTTGCCTGCCTTTATCTATATATATATATATATATATATATATATATATATATGCATATATACGTGTGTGTGTGTGCGTGTGTGTGTGCATCTTTTAAAGTGATCATGCTGTAGACGCACCTCAGAAAATAAAAAAGGACCGTGTCATGTAAAATAACAAAAGTTTACTAAATTATGAATTAAATATATGGCGCAGATTTACTGAGTACTATTAGCATGCTTAAACTAAAAAAGTCAGTTTGCCGACAAGAAACTGAGGGTAATGATCAATCACAGTGCACCAGAAATTTAATTCGTAAATTTATATATAATGGACTCTCCAATTTTAGTCGACAGCTTAATAATTTCAATTAGGAAATGAAGTTAAACCGCCAGAAGACACACACAAGTGGTTTGATTAAATTGCTACAGACTTGTGAAGAACCATCCAAACTTTTCGGAACTACTGATACACTCAGTCGGTGCATATAAATGCCACAGCTAAAGCAGACAATAGAACTCAGGCGTGGAGGGAACCTGCAACAGGATGCCGCTACCTGCTGCATTTGACTGGTTGCCAGACAAGGCTACAGAATACAGAGTCCAGTTTAACGCATAAAGGGAGGGGACGGATAAATACCTTTTCCAAATGTATTAGCCTGTAAGTAACTACACGGCATTCTAATTGAATTTGAACTGGCTCCAAGATTTCTCGTTCCGAGCCGATATCCAATGCACGACAACGAACATCTATTGAGAATTTTGACCATCCATCTGAGTACTGACGAGGCTCAACTTAGGTGATCCGACGAGAACCGGTGTATTCAACGTGAAATGACCGCAAGCATCAATATATATATATATATATATATATATATATATATATATATATATATATATATATATTAGTGAGTGTGTGTGTCTGTGTGTGTAGGGAGACAGACAGAAAAAGATAGAGACAGAGAAACAGAGAGATTCATAAACATAAATATACAAAAATGTGGACATTGAAATAAACACACAGAGGCGGCAGTCTATTTTAGTGTGTGTTCATCAAGCCGCCTGACTTTTATTCTTGCTTGATTTTATATATAACTTTGTGGGCTCCATTGTTGCTTGTATATCATATGATTCCAACGATTTTTTGGGAGGGCGTAACATGTTAGTTTGTTTATAATATACTTAGTTTATTTAGTAAATTATTTGTTTTGATTATTTTTTATTTGCATTAAATAAAATAAATTTATTAAACAAAAGCAAGTAAAACAAATTAATCGAAATCAATAAATAAGTAAACAAATTAAGTAAATAATAAAATAATGAAAAAAAACACGCACCCACCTAAAAAAATTAAATAACCGTTAGAATAATACAATAGATTACACAAAATGCAGTAGACAATCCACATCATCATTGATCATTATATAGAAAATCAATCATAAAGACTATGCACATGTTTTGATGATTGTATTTAAAAGAAAAGGGATGGACGCCTCTGGGGGTCGACTTTAGTGTATTATTTTATATTCGCGTAAATTCTATGTCTGATATTAAGAACTTGTACTAATAAATGCAGTTTACCATCAACTATATTTTATATTGACTACACAAAGGCACATGTATGAGTGTAATTCTCTTGCTTCCTTTTTTTTGTATCTTTATATGTGTGTGTGGAAAATATATGTGTAATTCATTCCCTTCAGTTTCATTGTATCTGTATGAATGTGTTTGTGTTTAGGCACCGAGAATGCTTTTCAAATCTTCTATTAAATGAGATCCACAAGATATGTTCAACAAAACTTTTAATTATACTCTTCTAATTTTGAATAATATTACGGAAACCTTACCAATTTTTTGTTTTGTTTTTCTCTTCAATGCAAGTAATTCAGTTGTTTCGTTCATTTATCAAAAATTATGAGGATAGTAAACAACATTTTTTCGGATAACTAAGAGGCCGATGAAATTGGCAGCAGATTATGTACGGCTTAAAATGACGTCATACATTATTTGTCAGTTAATATCGGCGTCCATCTTGCATTTATGTCTGCGATAAGCCGACAGGGAAGACTTCTATTACTTCCTCTATGCGCTAATTCATTCAAACGTTTGTCTTGCGCGTATACATTATCTAGTATTTTATCTTCACTCCATGTGCGTTAGTGCCTACACTTTTCCCTCCATGCATCATCATACATGTCAAATTTAATTGTATCTCCGCTTATTATAACTTGTCACAGTTTTACTGCAATTGCTTATGGAGAGCCATTGATTTTATCTGTTTTTTTTTCTCCTTTTGGTCAAGTTCTCCTCTATGTTATGTTAGACTCTACAATTAATTTTCATAAATTTGATCTGCTTCTGAATTATCCCCTTGTGTTGTATGGATCATCTATTTTTAGAATCGTTTCGGAACAAATCTTGACGCCATCTCAATGTTCCAATTTTCCTACTCGATTATATTTTTTAGACATCAGGTTACTCCTAGGTGGTGTAATCATTATCAAGCCTTTCTAGCAAGGACAATAACAAATGATTTGGGATTTTGAACAATACTGATCCCTCTACTTATGTGAGTCAAATCATTTTTTTAATAATCGTGTCGTCCCAAGCAAAGCATTTCACTGCCACTGTTGTGCTGGGAGTTACATAGGTGGAACGTTATGAGAAGGAATTAGTGGATGCACGGGGTGTCAGGAAGAGAGTAGTTGAAGGAAGAGAATACTGATGACAGTTGGGTGGACAAAGAAAAAGCATGAAAGAGATGATGTAAGTTAGAGTAACAGGAGATGACTATTGACTAAAAGTTTAAATTCTGGGAGGTTATAGCTGTCGAGAAAGCAAGTATGCGGAAGGGAATTCCATAGACGGGAAGTGCGAGAAAAGAAGATGATAGAGTAGAATTTGCGTTTACAATTTATTGGTTTCACAGTAAAAACGAGGAACCTAGTTGCTAATCTTGTGGCACCAGGGAATGCATATATAGGAGGTACTAGTGAGCTAAGTTTATCGGAGCAGAAGCCGTGAAATTATTTGTAGAAGAGACACAGGGAAGCCACATTGCGTCGGTGAGAAAGCGACTGTATCCTAGCTGCCAGATCGAACATATTACAGATTCTCCGCTGGATTTGGTTGAGGACAGCTAAGTGGATAGGAGGAGCAACTGACCAGATATGGCAACAATAATCAATGCAGGGGAGGATGGTAGATTTGTATATGTGCAGGATTGTTTCGGACGGGAAAAACTTCCTGGTCCTACAGAGGGAACCGACTTTCTTAGCAGTGGATTTAGCTATGGATTCTATGTAGTTATTCCACTTGAGGTCTGATGTGAGAGTTAATCCGATGAGACGCAGCATTTTTACTTTCAGGGAGAGAAGCATGATCCATGTTAATGGGCGAGAAGAACGATTGTCTGTGGTGGTTATTAGATAGCAGCTTTGTTTTGGAAGAATTAAATGAATTAATTTAACGAGCCATTTCTTACAGTCCACCACAGATTGGAGGTCCTTTTCAAGCTCGACAGCGATGTTTGCTTTTTCAGCCTCGGTAGATTTTTTATCGAGACGAAAGTAAACCGTAGTGTCGTCAGCATAGATGCCCAATTGTCATCTTATTACATCAGAGATATCGTTAATATAGATAAAGAAAAGCGTGAGACCTAGAATAGAGCGTTGAGGGACACCCGCATTCATGTGAAAGTTTGGGAGGCTTGTCCGTTCAATACTACCCTCATTGTACAGGCTGAAAGGAAGGACTGGATTAGGTCAAACAATTGTCGTTATACCATAGCCCTGCAGGTTGCATAGAAGGCTAGCATGTTAGATTCTGTCAAACGCTTTGGAGATGTCAAGGACAACAGTTCGGGTTTCGCCGTTTTCTTCGCTACGATTAGAAAATCCTCACACTGCTTCAATATTCAGAAGTTGATCATGTGATAGCAGGGTACTTTAATTGTGAATGACACGTGGGATGGAGATTATTTGGTGTCGATAGAGTATGTGGACTACTAAACTGCGTCATTGCTATAGTATGTGGCCTATGGTGGAAAGCGTACTATAATAAAATATGATTAAAGGTTAAGGTTACAGTACATTATTAGTTTCAGTATTTAGACAAATAATTATATCTTTATATATATTCTTACCGAGGTAGAATATATTCAAACCGCGTAGGTCACATAATAAGACAGAATCAATGAGCTAGGCCACATAATGTACCGGCACAGATCATTTCATATTGTAATTCCTTGACGTGCTTATGAATTTTTGTAGAATCTTTCATTCCTATTAATATATTTAATAGAAATTCTCAATGAAAAAACTTATAATGTTTTTATTCCTTGCCAAATCGTTTCTTTTTAAATAAATGCCTAAGAAGTGGCGTAAGATAAATACGTGCTTAATATTAGATGTACGTGATGGAAGTGGGAGTAATTGATGATTATTGGGAAAAGTTGAAAAGATATAATTGTTGAATGTAGATTTGAATATTGTGAAAAGACGTGATTGAGTGCAGGATAGATAGTGGAGTAGTATGCCATTCCCTACTCTCCGGTGATTTATTAAGACACCAGCACAATTTAACTAGCCGTTGAATCCTTAAGATTTCTTTGGCTTTTTGTAGGTTTAATTTTAATTTAATTTTTATTCTACCGGGTTGATAACATCCAGTAAAAAATGGAGAAAACGTGAGAGAACGGGGTGGATGGGAGATAAAGAAATATAAATATTAACTATGCAATTAGTATATGTTAAATTGACCATTCATCTAGGAGAAGATATTTCAATTCCACATATCCTATAACAGCAGACAGATAAAAAGTTGAAATTTTCTTTGAATTTTCGTAATGTTTCAGAGACAAACATTCACTAATTTGTTTTGGATAACTTGGCTAACCGGTCGATCTTTAAGAACAAAGTACATGAGAAGTCTTCTGATAAAAGACTGAAAATGCAACACAGAGATTAGAAGGCAAATTACCATGCAAAGACTTGTTCCAGAAGCTGAGTAAAATATTAAAAAGACAGGAAACTTTCGTTAGAATCAAAGAAGAGATTACTACTAAATTGCTATGTGATGTCAGTTCTTCAATATGGCAGGGAATATTGGAAAATATAATCAAAGAGGGAGGAAAAGTTGAAGCAACTGAAATATGGTTCTATAGAAGGATGCTTCGAATATCATGGAGAAAATGATGAGGTTTTAGAAAGGATCGAAAGAAAAAGAAAATTAATATTGAGCCTCAAGAAGAGACAACTAAAGTTCCTGGGACAGGCATTAAGGAAGGCGAGCTCGGATACCTGATACTAACAGGCAAGATAGAGGGAAAAGAGACATCGGATAACATATTTCAAAGGGCCTGTGCAGGTGGATGACAGAAATGAGGTTGCGTAGTGTTAGAGAAAAAAGCGTGCTAAGACCCATGGGCAATAGGGAGACGTGAAAAGCAATGATCGCCTACGTTCTTAAAAAAAGGCACATACAACAAGTGAGAAAATTTGAATAATTTAAAATTATTCTGATCAGGGAAGCGTCTTCGTTTAAGTCTGTTCGATCTTATTAATCAGTATAAGATGAGAATCAGGACGTTCCGTCTCAGTGTGTATGACAAAAGGTGTTTTAGCTGTAAACGCATACATTGTTGGAGAGTCAAAACATTCTTCATGATGGCTGGGAATCTAGCATAAAATAGGGTATGGTGAAAAGTTGCTAGTTTGGTTTTATATTTTTAGTAAACAGTTCGTATATCAATCATTTTATTGGTGGAAAATAGTATATACAATTGAACAGTACATTTATTTTCGTTAATATTATTAAGAAAAGTGGCACAACTCTTAAAATAATGTGTTTAAAAATTGGTTGATGAGGGCAATTACTTTTATTCTGTGTGTTATTCAAAAATATGTGAATGTTCTTCGGTTTGATACTAAAATTGACTATTTGTACGCGGCGTATATTGGTGTATTTTTGTGGAAATACGAGTAATATTTGGAGGTAAATTTGACGTCGTTACAAACGCCGTCTCAAAATTTCAAGTTAATCATTTCACTAATTCGAAAGAAAAATCATTTATAAATTATTATCATAGTTGCTCATCATTATAGTTGTTTTTACTAAATCCAGATTTTGCTCAGCGCATAGATTGAGGCAAACTTTATCTGAATAATGCAATCTATATAAAAAGTAGAAAGGTGGAGTAACATATGTCAAAATCTCTGTCGTTTGTCTAGATATTCTCCAGTCTTGAAAGCCCAGAAAAAAGAATCTTTTAAGAGGCAGTTCAAAAAAAGAATACGATTTTTTAACTTTTTTATTTTATTATTCCTTGCTTTATGCCGGTACTAAAACTCTCCAAATATCTGTGTATTGAATCATCGTTCGTGATGCTCTGGCAATTGAAGGAAATGTGTGAAAAGGGAAACGCGTTAAGTCAGGATTTCTTCTTCATCTTCTTTTTTATGTTTTAATAGTTTTATATTATTGAAGTGTGTGGAAAGAGAAAAAAATCTAGAATAGCTGGGAGGTTTTAAAAATAAATTCATTTGGGATGAAAGAAACGTTAGCATTTCGAATGCTTTCAGAATGCGCCATTCTGACTGGTATCTTGAAATATCCACTTTATTTTATTACACTGACTAAATCGAAAAAAAAAGATACAAGACCCCACTCATGTACAGATACATACCGTCACATATTCATAAAATGAAATGTGCATATATATGTAAGTGTTTGTGCGTGCAGGACAAGATAATATTATATTATATTATATATATATATATATATATATATATATATATAAAGAATGTTTGAAAAAAAAAAACTCCCTATTTTATGTAACGAGAGCCAGCCCGGAGATCTGACTTAAAAATCCGTGACAATTTTTTTTACCAAATGAGGACACTGGAAGAACAGGAAGTCCGAATGGAAGAAATACTGTCTCCATACACGAAGAGTTCCCGCTGAGATCAGTTGAAGCTATTTCTCGGCGGCAGAAAAATCTGTGAGGGAAATCTTGAGACCATATTAAATTTTAACAAAGTCTTTTACTAAAAGTTTTTATTTCAAAAACATCTCTTTTAAAACTGTATGTAAAAAAATATTTAAATTTTTAATGGGGATTTTTTAAAAAATAACCATCCCCACTCCCACCTCCTTCTCTGTCCCTTCCACGCTCTCTTTCTACCACTCTCTCTCTCTTTCTCTCTCTCTCTCTCTCTCTCTCTCTATATATATATATATATATATATATATATATATATATATATGTGTGTGTGTTTGTAGGTATGAGTTTGTGACCCTGGGTTTCACGCTCTTGCGATCGTCTAACAAACTGATTAATTATTTTTAAATATTGGCTTCGTATATTGGTGTATTTTTGTGGAGTGGGATAAAAATTGGGAAGAAAATTTGTCGTCGTGACAAACGCAGGCATATATACACACTTGTACACCCACTGACGTGCGCAAGGACACACAAGCGGGCCTGCCCGCCCCGAGGGGCTCAGACAAACAAATACATGCAAACCGTATGGTTCTTGGCTTATATATAGTAGGTGTACAAGTGTGTATATATGTCGGCGTTTGTAACGACGTCAAATTTACCTCCAAATTATTACTCGCATTTCCACAAAAATACACCAATATACGCCGCGTACAAATAGTCAATTTTTTATAGTAATCTTTTTGTTTGTCTAATGATCGCGAGAGCGTGAAACGAAGGGTGACACACTCACATCTACATAAATATATCATTTTTAACACTGATAGTCAGCTCTTTCAAATAAGTATCACGCATAAATAATATATAAATATTATACTAGATATAACAAATTACGTATATATATATATATATATATATATATATATATATGTATATATATGCATATATACCTGCACATTTCACACACACACATACACACACACACACACTTATATATATATACATATATATATATATATATATATATATTAGGAGTAAAACAAAAATGGGTTAGCAGTCTACCGCTTATATCGATTCATTTTATTAAGAATGCTCGCTAGTTAGAGCATTATATGTAGTAATACATTTAATAAAATGTTACAATAAGATCTTAGTTTGCTGCAACAAAAGATCCATTGCGTTTCAGTAGTACATTATATGAACTTCGTCAGGCAGTGATTTTTCAGTCAATTATCATAATATATAAACTATTAAAAACAGCACAGTTTTTACCATATTGAGACAATTAAGTACAGTAGAATTTCGAACTGTCAGTCTTAATAAACCAATAGATAGCCAGGTCACAATAGATAGGATGAATTTTGCAGACAAGTTAAAATCATATGTATACATTCAATTGTTTCATCACTGACACCGAAGTTTATCAGGGTTTTTAATCCATTTCAATCGTATACCCACCCCTTCTCTTTATAATTAACATCAGTCATGACTTGGCTTTTGATTTCTTCACTGAGACAAACCCTCCGAAATCGCAACCCCGTATTTGTGATTTTTGTTTAATTTTCTATACATGAATTTTATTAACAGGAAAAATATTTTACTGCCTGAGAAGGATATTACCGAATAGGGTTTTTAAGTAAAGTATGTTTTATTATAAACTGATAAAAAATATTAGTATATATATATATATATATTGTCGCTTTAAATATGAAAATATTATAATATCACTAGCATCTCATTTTAACACTTATATTTACCATAATTACGTAAAAATTATCTTGAAATAGTAAAGAGTAAATTTATTTACTAAATTCGATATTGATTTTAGTCATGTTCTCCAGACAATACCGAAATCTGAAACAAATCTTCCAGAAGCCCTTCCTGTTTAAAGTGGTGAATGGGACCATATAATATAATACATCTCTCCAGGTCATCGTTGGTGTTACAAGTAGATTTAATGGATCCTCGCACAACTGCGCCCCACACAATAAGGAAGGGTCTTGCAATCTTGGGTGTTAACTGTTCAGCTGTGATGAGGTTGAATCAATTGTCTGAGAGCAATGACAGGTTTCCTCTTTTTGTTGACATGGTGTAGAGTCCCGTTACCAGATATTGGGTTTTTCTGGCATTCAGCCTCTTATGCCAGGAATGTGTTTTCTGGGTTGCTTTAGCTTCAGAATAGCAATTAGACTCATGAAGCTACCACTGAATCCTCCAAACTGTTGTCAGATTGACGCTCAAACGTTCTGAAATGTTTACATTGGAGCTTTAGGCAAGAATGCCATAAACCACAGCATACCATTTTCAAATTGCTGGCGGTGTAAAGTGAGTTAGGTATTTCTTGTCCTCACATACTGTGTATAATTGAGCCTGCTATAATGTGCAGTCGACAAAAAATACACAGAATACAACACATACTGGAAATAAAAAATATAAAATGCGACAATTTACCATATATATATATATATATATATATATATATATATATATATATTTTGACGAATGTAAATTTCATATATTGAGGAATGTAAATGTCATATAATGATCCGATGTATTTCTAATTTATTTGATCAAGTGTAATTTTTTCAATTAATGGGTATGCGAATTGGAGTGGATGCTCCGTTTTTATTTATTTATTAAACAGTAAATTAATTTATTTTCATCTACCAGACAGAAAATTTCGAGAAAACCTGTTAAAAATATATTCATCTCACTTTTGCTCAAAATAAATAGAAATACGAGAATCTATAAAAAAATTTAACCATATATACACTCTGTCTGTCTGTCTGTCTCTGTCTCTCTCTCTCTCTCTCTCTCACACACACACACATGTATATATATATATATATATATATATATATATGTATATATATATATATATATATCATTGAGATTGTAAAAATTATACTCGTGTCAAAAAATCTCCCTTTAAACTTGAAAGAAGGAAAAAATTGTTTTAAAAAATGCAAGAACTTAGTACATGAACGTATGTCAAAAGTGTTCGGACCGAGATCAGCACGAACCAAAATAAAAAAAAAACCGATACGAGTAACCATCTCACAGAAAGGGCTCAATACAGAGGTAGAGTGAAATAAATAAATAAAAATCTAATGAACCAGACGGCCCTACATAGGTTTAACCTAAACGAATCGTCAGGGAAAGCTTTAAATATAAACAATCACCAAAACATTAATTTAAAACATAGCTTAATACAAAAATATAGCTATGGATACTTAGTATACATTCTAGTTTAGAAAATCTACAAATTACAATATATTACAAAGTCTACATTTTTGGGACATTAAAGGACAATGTCTCATCAGGTAGTAAACGCTATTGTTTTATAGCGTTCAATATCTGCTGAAGCATTTTCTTTTCCATGTTGAAACAAAACACTTTGTAGTACATTGTAATTAAGGGAGAGAGAGAGAGAGAGAGAGAGAGAGAGAGAAACAGACTAAGGGAGAAAATCCTGGTTAATACAATTTTGTCACTGTTCCCTATTAATTATCTAAATTATTATAAATATTTATGCTCATATATAAGAACTACTGAAATGGAGGCACAACAAAAGCTAATTACCAAAACCCTTAAGTTTTACCTTTATTATTAAGGATATATGATATATTTCCCTGGTCAAGAATAATAACTGACCGTTTATATATATATATATATATATATATATATATATATATATATCCATCTATGTCTATCTAGCTATGTTATCATATCTCTATTGCGAATCAAAACAAATGAATTGATCACATTTTTTGTCTGAATTAATTAAATGAAGAAAATCACAATACATTAACTTTAATTAGGATGTGATACGGTGAGATTTTATTTGGATTAAGTCATATTTTATATTTTTAAAGTAGGTTCATTACAAATGTGAAAACGAAAGATGTGATGATTTGTATTCAGTTTTTCTGCGTTTCGACGACAAATATTATAAGCAGAAAACCTAACAAAATACTACGCAAATTGTTTTGATTATATGTAATGTGGACCGGTGATGGGAGCACGAAATGATAACTCGCAACACGGTGGTAAGTTTAACAATATATGTTAAATCAAATATATATACAAGAGAACAGAGTAAGTATAAGCTTGAATTACTAGTGACTGTCAGACAGACTGACTGTGCTGAGCTGAACTGATGCCACGAGAGAGATTAACTCTCAGTTAATATACTGGTAAGAAGAGTCTTTAATTAAGTGGGTAACGTCCCACAACACCCCTCTTCAAAGAGCTTTTTCCCGAAAAACTGTTTAATATTTCTTCCGTTTTCGATCGACGATCAAAGGATCCACAAGTTTTCTTTTTCAACCAGATGGCCTTATTTCGGGTGGTGATTGGGGTGACTCGAGATCGGACCTCTTGAAGATAGTGTCTATCTGCTCTTCATTGGTCGGTGGTGATTCATTAATGTTGGTTGTCTCATAATTCCTCAACTGGTTCTGATGGCGCTTGTGTGTATTCTTGGGTCCTTGAATTATATATACAAGATCTACCGCTTTATTGTGCCTACTTTCCAAACGTCATTTTGTTCTTATAGACATTGAACAATACTTTTTCTGTGCAGGGCCCGGAGGTTTTTTTCCGTCTGAATATATCCTGCACATTTATAAATCTACCATCCGCCCGTGCATTAAATACTGTTGCTATATCTGGTCGGGTGGGCTTCTAGACAAGGTACAGCGGAGGGTCTGTAATGTGATCGATACCGACTTAGCAGACCGCCTGCAGTCTCTCTCTCACAAGCGCGACGTGGCTTCCCTGTGTCTCTTCTATAAATACTTTCACGGCTTCTGCTCTGATGAACTTAGATCACTGGTGCCCACTAGGTTCGAATTTGCACGAGATACTAGATTAGCAACTAGATCCCACACTTTTACAGTGAAACCGATAAAATGCAACCACAACTTCTACTCTCACAGTTTCTTTTCTCGCACTTCCCGACTGTGGAATTTGCTTCCGCATGACTGATTCCCTGACGGCTACAATCACCAGGAGTTTAAATGTAAGGTCAATAGACACCTCCTAACAAATTAACTTTCATTCTTTCAAACACACTAACTTCTATTCTTTAAAACACTCTTCCCACCCACCCAACTATCTATCACCCCCTTCCTTCATATCCTATGTCTATCCACCCTTCCTATTTACCTCCCTCTATGTAGCCCCAATCGCAATAGTGGCAGTGGAATGCCTTGCCTGAGGTGAAATTATTTTTTTTAAAAAAAGGAGTAACGTTTACTGCGGAGGGTATCTGCTTTTTAAAAATTTTTTGCCTGCTTTGAATAATCTTATCAAGTCCTGATCTTATCCTTTTTGCAAACATTGTTTCTGCAGGTAAAATGCCATTGGCGTATTGTTTTTGGTGTAATTCTATACATCTGCAGAAACCCTGCGTGTTTTGAGTGCTCCTTTTAATATGTCAACTAATTGCTCAGCCTGACCGTTGGATCTAGGTTGATATGATGGTGTCCTAATGTGTTACTGGAAAATTTCTTACGGTGTTCGCAATCATGTTATTTATCTTGCAGTTCGTTCTTAAGTTCGCTATTATCGAGTATTCGAATATTTCTTTAGTTTTTGGAACGAGTCTAGACAAACCGAAAGATTGGCAAACGGTCTTGGAGGACAGGTACTCGATCTTAAAATTATAGTTCAGCAGTATTGTACCTCACCGTATAAGTCTATTCACGGTGTACACAGGTAGTCCTTTCTTAGATCCGTATATAGTCAGCAGCGGTTTGTGGTCAGTCTATTACGTAAAATATCTACCGTGTAAGTATCTGTGAAACTTGGTAAAGACGAAAATAATGTTAACGCCTGTTTCGATCTGCGAATATTGCTTTTCCGCAGGCAGCAAAGTACTAGACGCATGCGCGATTGGTTTACTTTTTCCATCCGGAAATTTGAGTAAAATACACGCGCCGGTGCCATAAGAGCTGGAATCGCTTGTTACTATGGTGTCCAACATAGAGACATAGTGAGTGAGAGAAAGTTCTTAATTGAGTGTTTTCTTTATTTTTTCGAATATAGATTGGCACTCCGGTGTCCATTCCCAGGTTCTGTTTTTCTTTAGTAGTTCGTTTAAGGGGGCTCGCAACTTGTTGCATGTTTTAAATGAACACCTGTAAAAATTTACTACGTCTAGGAAGGTTTGTAGTTCTTGCACGTTATCCGTCTTTGATCGCCCTGTCTGGATCCGGTCATCGACCGTCTTTGTGAATGATATGCCTCAAATATATTATTTGCGTAAGGAAAAATCACATTTAGCCTCCTTGACTTTGAAGCCGTATTCTTGAATTTTGTCAAATACGCTTAGTACGTCTTGCCGATGGTCTTTCACCAATTTACTAGTAATTAGGATATCATCAAGATAGGCAGTTGCGAAATAAAGGTCACACAATATGGTATCCCTAACCTGCAGAAAGACAGCAGGGGCGACCTTGACTGTTAAGCCAGTCTATTAAATTAATACAAACCTCTGTGTAATTATACAAAGAAGTTTGGAACAGTTCTCAACTTGGATTTGTAAATATTCCTCCGATAAGTGAATTTTAGAAAAAAATTACCAACGTTTAATTTATTAAATATTTCTTCTCGGCTAGGGAGAGGATAGTGGTGGTCTTTTAGTGCGGTGTTTAATCCCGTTGAAAAATGAGCATATACTTGCATTTCGCATGACTTTATCTTTACTTTTAATGTTGGTGTAGCTCAGGCACTGAAATCTATTTTAGGCAGGGTACCTGTATTTTCTAATCTATCTCGTCATTGATTTAGTTCACCGCCGCAACGATACGTTCCTTTTCTTTTTAAACACGGGCTGAGTGTTATCTTTCAACTGGAATTGTGCTTTTGCTTGTTACATTTTCCAAAACCGCCCGAAAACACATTGCTTGATTTCCTGTTTCAGTTCCTCGATTTTGGATGTTCTACTTTCTTTTTTATGACAAAACATACATATGGACAGTCCCACATATAGAACTTCTCAATAAAATATCTTCCAAATAATATTTCTGCATTTTTCATAATATAAGATTTTAATTTTTTGCTATTACATCTAATGTTACAGCGAAAAATACTTCACCTGAAATATTAATTTTGTCGAGCTGGAAATTTATCGCTTTGTTAAATATTTGCAAAATTACTTATAAAATTTCCATCTTCTTTATCGCTTGTCTTGGTTTGCTTATTTCATTTTTTGGTCTTCTAAATATTTTAAAATACCAACAGCATGAGGTTACATGGCCAGTATTACCATAAGTTTGACAGGTTTCATTCTTTTTGGACGGGCAAAACTTCATCAAGTGTAGGTTTCCCCAAATATAACACGGAGCTGGTATTGAATTATTTTCGCTATTCATATTATGCTTGTCACGATATTTTGGTCCCATAGATTTACTTTTCTCTTTTTCCGTGAAGTAGTGTTTTGGTCTATTTTTTTTATATGAGCAATTCCATTTTACGGATACGACCCTCTGGCAGTCCTCTGCCAATCTTTGGAGGGTTAGACCAGGCTCTTTCTCTAATTTTGTCAGCACTCGGCATTTAATTTCAGCTTCTCTAGCTGTGAATAACACTGGGCAAAAATCAGTCATTTGAAGTCGTCAGCTAATTTAAATCAGCTAATTTAAAATCATTACAGTGTTTATTTAATGTAGCCGCAAAAGTTAGATAGTAATGCTAATCAGTCTTGAATAGATTTAGGCATATCCATCTCTTATAGAAAAGTGAGGTGTTAAATCCAAATAGTTCCGACAGTAACTTAACTTTTTTTTGAGAAATCTAAGTCCGTTGTTCTTTTGGGGAGGACAAAATCAACGAACATACTGAGTTCTGCGGTACCCAATTTTTTAGTAATAGTCGAAATCTTTTTGAATTTGACCATTCTTTGCAATCAACTTTGAATAAATCTTCGTACGGCCTGTAGAAATCATCGGAGTTTTTTTTCATCTTCGGGTACGTATTTGAAAGTTTCCATGGTACTCCAGATAGTGCCATGGGAAAATGCAGTATCGTTCTCAGATGTTAGTTTGCCATTTAATGATTTGTATAGTAACTCTTCCATTTGATCATTGACGTTCCTCGTATTTTTAAGAGCTTGCTCTTGGAAATCTTTCTGCTGTTTATGAAGTTACATAAACAGTTGTTGCTGTTGTTTTTGTTGTAGAAGTAACCGCAGTTTCGTTTTCTGCAGTCGTTCCTCACTTTTTTGCAGATAATCTAACTGAACTTTCATCAATTAGATGAATAGTTTCTGAAAATCTCCAATTTGTTATTTTTGCATGAAAAAACAGAGAAGAAGGAAAAAACATACTAACTGTAGTAATAGTTTTTTTTTTTTTGTGAGACGTACGGAATGAAGAGAGGCCACAAAACTCTACTTACAGAATTTTTTTTGTAATACCATTGTTCCAAGTTTGTAGAAGATTTTTCATTCTACACTTAATTATTGAAGTTTTTTCCGCACTTATTTTTTTACGTCGCCAAAATTTAAAATGTACTTGAAGTCTATTTCTTGATGTGGTGTTTTGCCTTGAATTCGTTCGAAGTTGTTTTATTTTTGATCTTTCTCTTTTTAGAAACAGTTACAGGTTGGTATTTTTTGGAACTTTGAAGTTTGTCAACAGATTTAATGTGAGGGGGGTTATCACTTATTCAGTCTCTGTTAGCATTCTAGCTCGAATCTTTGTCCGTTGCTATGGATCTAACACTGTTTTTTAGTCTTTTCGAAGTTCCCGTTCACCAGTTCATGTGGGGCGGTGTTCTTTTTATGAACTCGTATTTCTTGCTGGAGTGAACCGTATTAATTACGTAGGATATTCCTTGATGTTTGACACCCTCGTCACTAGTTGATGTGGACCGGTGATGGGACCACGAAATGATAACTCGAAACACGGTGGTAAGATTAACAACATATGTTAAGTCAGACATAGATACAAGCGAACAGCGTAAAAATAAGCTTGGCTTGCTAGTGACTGACAGACAAACAGAGAGACAGAATGTGCTTAATTGAACTGAAGCTACGAGAGTGATTAACTCTCAGTTAATATACTGGTAGGAAGAGTCCATAGTTAAGTGGGTTACACTCCAAAACAATATGTTTATCGGCATATGGCCTACATATTTGTCATTTAATGCCAAAATTTGTTTTTTGTTCGAAATTCTAAAATTATAAATTGTTTTCGCAATTGAAAACACTGTAGACGAGACTCCGCTTTTGAGCGTAAACATATTTGTGGAATTGCAAAAAAACAATAAATTTTGTTTTATGATCTACTTATATTGTGGAATACATCTCGATTTAAGAAAATGCCGTTATTTTATGAATTAATATCATGGAATATTGTTTGTGGTTATTTTTTAGTAGATTATGTTTAGCAACATATCCCCGATTAATTCGGATTAATTAATGCCGAAATCTAAATACTTTGAACGCATTTGTATGTTTCAACATCACAGAATATTCTTTACATATCCTTTCATTATATATGTATGTATTGTTTCTTATAAATTTTCAAGATTACATATTTCTGCTTTTTTTTAATACTAAAATGCGTCAAGAGTATTCTTAATATAAAAATGCATTGATACTTTTCGTAATATAAAAATGTGTTGAAATTTTTATAAAAAAATGTATTGATGTTATGTTTATTATAAAATATATTTTTATTATTTTAGAGTGTTTCGCTTTTGTTGGGCTCTCAGTTTTTTCCTTAATTTGAAACATAAGAGATGCTAATATCCTGTTTTAGCGTAAACTTGAGACGAGCCGCAGATAGCAGGTTGGTTTTACGCTCCTCACTTCATCAATCTCACGATCAGAAACCTTTTTATTGGATGTAGTTTGCCGACATACCCAAAACTAACGACACAAAATCAATATAAATATAATTCAAGTTAGGCACAGACATGTGAAATATATTTTCAAAGCAATAATAAAGTTAAACAACACATAGATATCTGCAAATTTCTCAGTAAATTCTCATAGTAGAATATGGTATTAACACTTTCTGACTATCAAAAAAGAAGTTTGTCAAATGCTGTCCACTCCAAACAGCTCCAATATTATCCAGGATTAATTCCTAGTTGTCTTTGATGTCAGAATGACTTTTTATCTACATTTTATAATATGACCTTTAAAAAGATATCAGAAAAAGCCGTCAACGAAATATAGCTTTTCAAATTGCGTGAAATAGCCAAAGATTTACTTATCACTCATAATGGAACCTATTAAATCTATAAGATGATAATTGCTGAATATTGACAAACCAGTGATTTGACATGTTTTATTTCCCGCTGATCTTTATAACATTTATTTAATTCGTATCACCCCATGCAAGGCAGTGAATTCACTAACATAAAAGGGGTTAATGGGTGTGAAAAAATTAGAAACTGAAAAAATACGAATAAGCTGGACGAGAAAAATATTCAATAGAACAGTATGTATCATTTGATGTTGTATTCAAATTGTGTCGATTAAAATCTGGCTAGAAAGCATTGTGCCGCAAGGGATTTCCACAGCAGAGAAGTGCGAGAAAAGGAAATGTTAGCATAGAACTTACATCTTATATCTAGCCAGGTCAACGGTAAATTGATTAAATCTCGACCCGAGTCTAAATCATTGCTGAATGGTAAAACTTCTACGTATCAAAAGAATAGTTTATATTATGAAAATACAGAGAGACACAGCTTTAAACATTGGGAAAAAGCCGATGTGCCAGATTAGGACCGATGATATTGCTGCTTATTTTATTAGATTATATCAAGAAGATTAATGTAAATAGCATATTTGACAGCAATATTCTATTCGTGGACTTATAGATGTGTACGATAGATTACTGAGAAAATAATACTCACGTAGGATGTAGTGAAACAATTTTCTTAACAGATGTCTTAGCAATGGTTCAAATATATCTCTAAAGAGCATCATAAAATATATGTACATCGGCTCAGAATTTAAATGTTTTAGAGATATTTCTCCTAATCGTACTATGAAAATCTGAAATATATAAAAGCATTTTTTGTTTATATTCCTTATACATTATTTTATTTATCTTTTCCTTTCAAATCATGTATACGACATTCAATCAAACTGTCTGTTTCTGTAACAATTAGGATACCGTAAATCGGCCAAACACGTCTTCAATGTGATGCCTTTTACTCCATTTCAAAGCTAATACCTATTACATATTTGTGTCACTATTATTATTATTGTTATTATTATTATCGGTAATAATAATAATAATAATAATAATAATAATAATTTTTTTTTCTTTTTTTTTTTTAACCCGCGTCTTTCTCCTTGAATTCCAATCGCGTATATGTCAGATGTTGCTTGGCAGCCCATTTAGGAGAAGGAAAACTCCGAACAACAACACGCAACTCAAGGTGTTAATCGTGCCGAGGAGTGAATGGCTACTGCGTTATGAGGTCACAAACGATTCCCTACAGGCTTCGGGGCCCTGTTTGTAAAAGACCGTTACCCAACGTGCCGGGCAACTTTGGGTGGACTTTTGGACCCGTGCGTAACTCGTGGGAAAAACATGAAAAATACAAATATAAAAAAAAAATTTCAATATGGCTCTTCCAGTGGATAAACAGGGAGCCCGTCCTTCAGGAGGGAACCTACCTGGGGTCGAAAAATCTGCCATAGGAACAAACTCCTACACAAAGAATGAATCTTCAGGTCCCCACAACCAGGATAATCCTAACGATGGTCCTGAAAATTCACCAGCTAGATCTACAACCGTATATTTAAAGAAAGAAAAAATAAAATGGTCTCGTGAGGAGTACAAAGTCGTTGTGACTGCATTTCATGAAGCGTTACTCAATCCTCAAAAAAACGTGACTCGCCAAACATATGACATTTGGCGTGAAAAAGTTGGTCAAGCAAATAGAAAGTATATTGACGAAAATAAATTGGCCAATGTTCGTAGGTACATTATTCGTAATAACCGACTAACAGAGGCTGAAATTCATGAAATTAAAAGAATTGTAACAAGAAGAGTCGAATCAACAAAATATGAAAAGGAACCGGAATCAGAAATAAAAAGTAATAACATCAAACAAGTCACAGGTCATAATGTAGAAACCGTAAAACACGCAAATCACTGCGAAGATAATGATGTAAGTTTAAAAGTGCTGGAAAGATGTGATCTGAATCTGAGTCAGTTAAAAGACAAAAATAAAACGAGTTCAGAACACATCGAAAATAATTATTTGACGGAAAATGAGAACAATATACAGGAAGCCAAGATAGAAATAAAGAACCATCTAAGTCAAATACAAAATATTACAATGGAGGAACGTGAAGAGCTCCCAAAATTCCAACCAACAAAACAAAACCTCCGAACTATTAAACTCTACAATGCAGCACTGAAATCAATACTGGATGAAGACCCTCATACAAATCTTAACGAAATAATATATGCATCAGCAACAGCAGCAACAAAAAAATTAAATATCAAAATAAAAACAAGGCAGTCTCGTAGATGTGAAGTTCCACCTTGGAAAAGAAAAATAGAAAAAGAAATAGAACAACTTAGAAGTGAATTATCAATATTGGATGAACTGAGTAGAGGAATAAATGAAAGAACTAGGAAAAGCAGAAGAGCCGTAAAAAAATATAACATCAAGAATGAAAATGACGTCTTACCAAACAAAGAAAAAATAAAGCAAAAAATCCAACTGAAGGCTCAAAGAATAAGACGCTATGAAAAAAGAGCAAGATTTTACAGAGAAAACAAGATTTTTCAGACTGATACAAAGAGATTTTACAGGGAAATAGGTAAAAAAAGAATTGAAGTGACAGTACCCCCCAATATGGAAGAAGTCACACAGTTCTGGGAAAAGATATGGGCTTGCCCTAAAGAACTTAGCAAGGAAGTACATTGGATTACGCAAGAGACAGAACGAATGAAAAATAAACCCGAACAGACATGGTCTGGAATTACAGAAGATGATGTTAAATATGCACTAAAAAAAACACACAATTGGAAATTCCCAGGCATAGATAAAATTCCTAACTTTTGGCTATATTATTTAAGCGCATCACATAAAAAACTAGCCAAAGAACTTCAAGAAATGGTTGACGATCCCACTAAAATTCCTGCATGGATGACAAAAGGAATTACATTTCTTCTTCCCAAGAATGATGAAACAAACAACCCGAAAAACTACAGACCAATTACATGTCTTCCGACAACATATAAACTACTAACATCTATTTTAACAAAACAAACATATTTATTCTTAGAAAGAAATGACATAATACCGCTTGAACAAAAAGGGTGCAAACGTGGCTGTTATGGCTGTAAAGACCAATTGCTAATTAACAAAATGATCCTGGAAAACTGCTACAATACAAAGAAAAATCTTAGTACTGCCTGGATAGACTACCGAAAGGCATTCGATAGAGTGCCACATGAATGGATTTTAAAGACTTTAAATATATACAAGATATCGCCCGTCATCATCAATTTCATCAAACAGTGCATGTCTATATGGAAAACAACCCTTTACCTCAATCATATAAATGGAACCTATAAGTCTGATGAAATAAACATCAAAAGAGGTATATTTCAAGGTGATTCTTTATCTCCCTTACTATTCTGCATATCATTAATAGCACTAACCAGTCAACTTAATAAGACAGAATGTGGTTATAAAATAGGACAAAAGAAAATAAGCCATCTATTTTACATGGATGACTTAAAGTTATATGTTAAGAATGATAATGAGCTGGAAGGTCTTCTGCAAACTGTAAAATGCTTCAGCGAAGTCATTGAAATGAAATTTAATTTGAATAAATGTGCTAAAGCTACAGTTTTACGTGGCTCAATACAAGAAACATCCTCAATTAGCCTAGACCCTGCTGTAACAATAAAAGAATTGAAACCAGAAGAAGCTTATAAATACCTAGGTGTAAATGAGAGCGAAACATTCAGCATAAAAAAATGAAAGAAATAGTGCGTAAAGAGTACTATAGAAGGCTACGAATGATATTAAAAACTGAATTAAATTCACAGAATAGAGTTATGGCCATTAATAGCCTTGCAATCCCAGTTGTCCAATATAGCTTCAACATCTTAAACTGGACTCTAAACGACATCAGGCGAATGGATGCTAAAACAAGAAAGCTTCTTTTTAAGCATAGGATGCATCACCCAAAGGCTGATGTAGACCGTCTATACATACCCCGTAAAGAAGGTGGAAGGGGTCTTATTCAGCTGGAATTGTCATACAAGACAACAACTATTGGCTTACTAACATACATAGAAACAACAAAGGATTGGATGATACAATTAGTAAGGCAACATGAAGAAAGAAAGAAAAAATATTCAATAATAAAAGAAGGCAGTAAATACAAACAAGATTTACAGTTAGTAGATTCTGTAGAAAAGCAAAACAGTAGCCAAGAACCAACTATTGCGGCAAAAATATGAAAATGAAAGCCAAAGATAAAGCTCTTGAAAAGATGAAACAGCACTGGCAAGACAAACCTCTGCATGGCCAATATCCAGTACGTGCCAATAAATCCAATGTTGACAAAGTTAATACTCATCGATGGTTGCGTGCATCTGGATTAAAGTATGAAACTGAAGGATTTATACTTGCAGCACAAGACCAAAGTTTTTTCACGAGAAACTTTCAGGCAAAGATTATGCATAATAATATGGATCCAAAATGCAGGTTTTGTGATAAACACCAAGAAACAATAGACCACCTAATCTCAGGCTGTTCTGTGCTTGCCCCAAACGAATATAAAAATCGCCACGATAGAGTTGGGCAATATTTACATTGGGCAATGTGCAAACATTATGGAAAAGCTGTAAACAAACACTGGTATGAACATCATCCAGCACCGGTTACAGAAATAGAAGATGTAACCATTCTATGGGATTACACCATCTACACAGACAGAAAAATTGAAGCAAACAGGCCAGACATTATTGTTAAAAACCAGAAGGAGAAAACTTGTCTATTAATTGATATGGCTTGTCCAGCGGATTGTAACATAGCAACCAAGGAATTTGAAAAACTTTCAAAATATAAAGACCTGGAAATTGAAATAGAAAAAATGTGGAAATTGAAAACAAGAGTTGTAACAGTGATAGTAGGTGCACTTGGAATGATAAAAAATGGAACAAAACAACACATTGAAAGAATCCCTGGAAACCCCAGCTTAAGAGATATACAAAAAATTGTCTTATTAAGTACAGCCCACACACTAAGGAAAACGTTATCTATGTAATGCTGGGGATGATAGGGAAGATAGAAAAACATGAAATGGAGTCATAACAACACGCCACTACATGCCTTAGGTCTCCCCGCAGACTTGGTTGGTAGTGTTACCAAAGCAGAAATCGGAATATGATGAAAAATGACATAATGATGATAACAATAATAATAATAATAATAATAATAATAATAATAATAATGATAATAATAATAATAATAATAAAAAATTAAAAAAAAAGCACACAATTGGAAAACTCCAGGTATAGATAAAATTCCTAACTTTTGGCTATATTATTTAAATGCAGCACATAAAAAAATAGCCAAAGAACTCCAAGAAATGGTTGACGATCCCACTAAAATTCCTGCATGGATGACAAAAGGAATTACATTTCTTCTACCCAAGAATGGTGACACAAACAACCCGAAAAACTACAGACCAATTACATGTCTTCCGACAACATATAAACTACTAACATCTATTTTAACAAAACAAACATATTTATTCTTAGAAAGAAATGACATGATACCGCTTGAACAAAAAGGGTGCAAACGTGGCTGTTATGGCTGTAAAGACCAATTGCTAATTAACAAAATGATCCTGGAAAACTGCTACAAGACAAAGAAAAATCTTAGTACTGCCTGGATAGACTACCGAAAGGCATTCGATAGTGTGCCACATGAATGGATTTTAAAGACTTTAAATATATACAAGATATCGCCCGTCATCATCAATTTCATCAAACAGTGCATGTCTATATGGAAAACAACCCTTTACCTCAATCATATAAATGGAACCTATAAGTCTGATGAAATAAACATCAAAAGAGGTATATTTCAAGGTGATTCTTTATCTCCCTTACTATTCTGCATATCATTAATAGCACTAACCAGTCAACTTAATAAGACAGAATGTGGTTATAAAATAGGCCAAAAGAAAATAAGCCATCTATTTTACATGGATGACTTAAAGTTATATGCTAAGAATGATAATGAGCTGGAAGGTCTTCTGCAAACTGTAAAATGCTTCAGCGAAGACATTGGAATGAAATTTAATTTGAATAAATGTGCTAAAGCTACAGTTTTACGTGGATCAATACAAGAAACATCCTCAATTAGCCTAGACCCTGCTGTAACAATAAAAGAATTGAAACCAGAAGAAGCTTATAAATACCTAGGTGTAAATGAGAGCGAAAACATTCAGCATAAAAAAATGAAAGAAGTAGTGCGTAAAGAGTACTATAGAAGGCTACGAATGATATTAAAAACTGAATTAAATTCACAGAATAGAGTTATGGCCATTAATAGCCTTGCAATCCCAGCTGTCCAATATAGCTTCAACATCTTAAACTGGACTCTAAACGACATCAGGCGAATGGATCCTAAAACAAGAAAGCTTCTTTCTAAGCATAGGATGCACCACCCAAAGGTTGATGTAGACCGTCTATACATACCCCGTAAAGAAGGTGGAAGGGGTCTTATTCAGCTGGAATTGTCATACAAGACAACAACTATTGGCTTACTAACATACATAGAAACAACAAAGGATTGGATGATACAATTAGTAAGGCAACATGAAGAAAGAAAGAAAAAATATTCAATAATAAAAGAAGGCAGTAAATACAAACAAGAATTACAGTTAGTAGATTCTGTAGAAAAGCAAAACAGTAGCCAAGAACCAACTATTGCGGCAAAAATATGAAAATGAAAGCCAAAGATAAAGCTCTTGAAAAGATGAAACAGCGCTGTCAAGACAAACCTCTGCATGGCCAATATCCAGTACGTGCCAATAAATCCAATGTTGACAAAGTTAATACTCATCGATGGTTGCGTGCATCTGGATTAAAGTCTGAAACTGAAGGATTTATACTTGCAGCACAAGACCAAAGTCTTTTCACGAGAAACTTTCAGGCAAATATTATGCATAATAATATGGATCCAAAATGCAGGTTTTGTAATAAACACCAAGAAACCACCTAATCTCAGGCTGTTCTGTGCTTGCCCCAAACGAATATAAAAATCGCCACGATAGAGTTGGGCAATATTTACATTGGGCAATGTGCAAACATTATGGAAAAGCTGTAAACAAACACTGGTATGAACATCATCCAGCACCGGTTAACAGAAATAGAAGATGTAACCATTCTATGGGATTACACCATCTACACAGACAGAAAAATTGAAGCAAACAGGCCAGACATTATTGTTAAAAACCAGAAGGAGAAAACTTGTCTATTAATTGATATGGCGTGTCCAGCGGATTGTAACATAGCAACCAAGGAATTTGAAAAACTGTCAAAATATAAAGACCTGGAAATTGAAATAGAAAAAATGTGGAAATTGAAAACAAGAGGTGTGCCAGTGATAGTAGGTGCACTTGGAATGATAAAAAATGGAACAAAACAACACATTGAAAGAATCCCTGGAAACCCCAGCTTAAGAGATATACAAAAAATTGTCTTATTAAGTACAGCCCACACACTAAGGAAAACGTTATTTATGTAATGCTGGGGATGATAGGGAAGATAGAAAAACATGAAATGGAGTCATAACAACACGCCACTACCTGCCTTAGGTCTCCCCGCAGACTTGGTTGGTAGTGAGACCAATGCAGAAATCGAAATATGATGAAAAATGACATAATAATAATAATAATGATAATAAAAACTAGGAAATAACGCAAGTGTAAAGTGTTTCAGACGTCAGAAATTCTAACAATATTATTCAACAGATAACTAGACTTTAGTATTTCAATTCTTAGAATAAGGTTAGCAAAGTTATAATATTCAATGAACCAATCAAATTTCAGTGGACTTTCACATCACATTGTTATAAGTTAATTGCAGTTTTATTGATTTATAAAACATTTTCTGCCACTATTAATTTGTATTCTAAAAAGGTTATAAAAGATGACGGGATTTTTGATATTTCGATAGCGTCAAAATCTGCTGAAAGTACTGTTTCATTGTGAAATATAATATGTTTGATTTTTGAAAGAATACAAATCCGGTGGGGAAGAAAAGGACAAGCTGGGAATGATGGTGTATCTGTAAAAGTAGGTTGACAATTCCAAACGCCAACGAACACCAACATTTTTAAAATGATAAATATATATTTGTTCTAATCAGCGAAAGTACCAATGTACACACCTGTCGTTGTAAATCTGTTAAATTTCCAACACTTCGTCGTATTAAATTATCTTACAATACCGGAAAATCATAACTAAATTCTGTGTACTGCTAACTATTGTTTTATCATGAAAGACTTTAAGAAAATTGTCGTTTGTTGTTTTGATTGAACAGACAACGCTGTCCAGTGTTTATATTTCTTCTGTTCTTGTTGAAATAATTCTCTAACTCATACTATCCTTTTAGCTAGTAAACAAGTGATATATTTGGATGATTATTCTTTACATCACTTGTTACTCTGGTGTTAAGAAATCACCAAAATCTACAGTTTATTTTCTTTATAATCTGTGTTATGATGAACTCACCTGTCTAGGAATAAGTAACAGTGTAGCAAGTGGTGAGTGAAAAAAAAGTATTAGTCAGCGACCTGGAGAGTAACTCTGCGTTACTGCGTGATAATACAATGTTTCCCCTTCTACGTTGAACATAAGTGACCGAGATTTGTACTTATATTCAACGCAAAATCTTCTATGTTGTATACCACAACAACTTGGAGATGAGGATTCGAACAAACTTCATGTGTTCACAACAAATTGACGATGAACTATTCGAATTCACTGCTGACTTTTTCCTTCATATGGCGTATAGGTAATCGAAATCGTTATGGCCCTCCTCCACAACAACCTGTGTGTACTGTGTATGAGGACCCCTTTCTGAAGCCCCAAAATTCTAGCAATGGAGGATGTTAAAAGTGTATTTTTTGAATTTATAAAATTCCAAAGCGAGCAACAAACAAAGGCTCAGGAAATATTGGAGAAGTTTCGAATGGAAAAATAGTAAATGCAAAGTGAGCAACAACAGAAAATCCATAGTGAGCAACAAGCAAAAATTCTGGAGCAACAAATAAAATTTCAAGAAAAGATGGAAAAAATTCAGCTAAAATTTTCAAAATAACTTTGAATAGGAAAGAGTAATTTCAACAATTCAATTCTTTCCAAGAATGTACGATATGGAATGCGATTGAAAAATGTTCATACCTTCGCGGCATACTTAAAAAAATATTAGGACTTTTACAATGCAGATTTTAAATCATGATGAGATGCGAAAATACTATGACTCCTAAAATTGGGAATGAATGAGCATACTAAATTGGTTAATTATATTTCACCAAAATAGACTAGCGGATTTGTATTTGCGCGGCGGTTGAAATACTTACATAAAATTTTACCCACCCCCAAAACCTCTCTTCTACAAAAGGTGGAAATGCTTAAATTTAACGAGAGACAAAGAAGAGAACTATATTACGTTCGCATCTAACGTAGACAAGAACTGCGGCGATTTTAGACTCGCAGTATTAATTGCTGACAACATTAAATGCTTAATTTTTGTCCAAGGATTGGTTGCTGCTAAGGACGCAGAAATGCGACGAAGAATTCTGAATAAATTGGAGAACAAGCCAAATATCACGTTAAAACAAGTCGCCGAAGACTGCCAAAGATTTGTACGCGTAACGCAAGATTCAAAGTAAATAGAAGAATCAGACCTAGCACATATTAAAAGATTACGCTGCAAGAAAGTCAGTCAAATTGCTGACTATTCGTCAAAAGGAGAAGTACCTAATGCGTAGTTTGGTCTATTGGTCAAATATGAACAGAGACATAGAAAACGCAGTTAAAAGATGTAAAGGCTGTGCCTTAGCCGAAAAAGCACCCCCTATCAAATTTAGCCCCTGGTTCAAAACAAAACTACCATGGTATAGATTACATATCGACTTTACCGGTCCACTGGAAGGATATCACTACATCATTATAGTTGATAATTTTTCAAAGTGACCACGGTACCAAGAATTAAAAACCCAACGTCGGAGAACACGAAAAATGTTCTTCATGAGATATTTGCAAGATTCCGTGTAGTAGACACCATAGTAACCGATAATGGAAGTCAGTTCACTTCCAAACAATTTAATAACCTCTGTGAAGAATACGAAATCGAACTCATTACCACAGCTCCGAAACATCCGAGGTCAAACGCACTAGCAGAAACATTTGTTGATACCTTAAAGAGAGCCTTAAAAAGGCTAGAGTGACATCAGCGGACAAATCCTTGGAAATCTTTCTGCGTAGTTTACAGAACTACACGCGATGATAGAACACCATCCCCACAATCGTAAGCTGAGGTGATGTTTGCACGCCGTGTAAGGTTTGTTTTCGACAAGCCATTTCCAAAAACAGACAAGCCAGATAGGAATAATTTTGTTCCTTTAAAACGATACACCTCTGGTGAAAAGGTGTTTTAAATGCTTAAAAACAACACATCTTTTTGGAAGATGGGCACAATTTAATGAAGAGTCAGGAACATTATGTGCGAGGTGAAAAGTCAAAAGTTTATCTGGAGACGGCACATCAACCAAATCAGGCGGTGTTTATCTGACGAGGTTGACAGTTGACCTTTGTAAAAAATGGTGATGGATGTAATCTACGATACTTTGTGACATAACAATATTTGCAAAGGTTCTCCTAAAAGAGCGCCGATCAAAAATAAAAAGGAAAGTAACAGATCACTTGAAAGTCGACCCTACGCGCAGAAGTTATTCTACGTTGTTGCAGAAAAGTTAAAAATTCGGAGGGGGGTTCTTCCTCCCATTTTCTTATATTTAAAAAAAGTAGCTATAAGACTCTTACGGAGTGAATATATAGGGGTAGGTGGTTTATGGTGAACTCACTTGTCTAGGTATAGTGGATTCTAACCTCTTAATATCAGTAACAGTGTAGCGAGTAATCTGTGAGAGAAATATGAGTCAGCGACTGGCTGTTTATTCCGCGTTACTACATAATAATACAAAGTTCCCACCATTACGTCGTATTCTTTGGAAATCGAATGCAGAAATCCTCATCAACTTCTCCACTATTGTAAGTCATTCAATTCCTTCTCTTAGACTTGTTGCCACCTAAAGGTAGAAAGATCAGTCTAGTCTGTGATATAATAAAGTCTTTAGAGTGAAAAGACTGGTTTCTTCTTCTTCTATGTGCCCTGTCCCTTCAGGACGTAGGCGATCATGGATCTCCACGTCTCCCTATCCCTTGTGGCTCTTAGTATGTTTGCTCCTGTTGCTCCTGGCAACCCCCGTTCCGTCATCCACCTGATCAGACCCTGCAAATATGTTATCCGCTGCCTTCCTCTGTCTCTCCTTCCTTCTATCTGTCCAGTCAGTATCAGGTTCTCCAGGCTCTCCTTCCTCATTGCATCTCCCAGGAAATTCAGTTGTCTCTTCCTGATGCTCAGCATCACACTTCTCAAACTGAAATTACAACGATTAAAATTTTCTTTTCACTATCTGGTTTATTCGGCTTCTTTTTGACTGAATACACAAGCAACAAAAAAAATTCTACAGTTTCGGTAA
>JBBBDQ010000522.1:1497500-1505000 GCA_037127315.1 Ascarosepion bandense | reverse complement strand
TTCTTTAACTGAAGAGAAGGAAAAATATAAATATAAAAATAAAAATATAACTAAGAAGGAAAAGAGAAAATGGAAGAGAGATTCAGGACTTAGACATTGACGCCAGATCGGCAGTGAGTGTTCAGACCAGTCGTGAAGGGTTTGACCTCTGAAGAAACTTCAAATTCCATGGATACATGTGCTTGCTTGACCCCATATACTAACCCACGCATTTATATTGACTTATATCTATATATGCATATGCGTACATTCCCACATATACTTACAATTGTGTCTTTTTTATGCTTATACATAATTAATGACTTACACTTTTTCGTGTCTACATACGGATCCTTGCGTTCGTACACTTACACATATACATTTCATAAAGCCGGGATTTCCGCGCGTTTAAATAATTTTATATATATATATATATATATATATATATATATATATATATATGAATAAAGATCGGTACCCACAGAAACAACAAATTGCTCTAAGCCCTTGATAAAAGGTTCCTCGGGTTTTGGGATAAGTATGACGTCCTTTCATTTTAGAGCAATATATATATATATATACTGACAGAGAGAGTGTGCGTGTGTAAGAATAATGGCACAGTGTGTAATAACTTTTTTTATTAATTCTGTCACTAGATCAGTCAGTAAATATCCATACATGATACGTGAACTTAAACTGTCCTGTTACTAAACACATAACTGGAAAGAAAATACGGATAACTACCTCTACCAGGGATATTTGTGTATAAGAGAATGTAAGGAATTCAACTCGAACGCTGCACTCCAATTTTTCGTTCCGAGTCAATATCCACAGTACCACGACGCACATGCGGAGATAAATATTATATATTTAAAGTTTTCATAATATTTTATATTAATTTTCCTCACACATGTATATGTGCGTGAATGTGTGTTTGTATGGCTGTGCATTTGTTTGGTTTGATTCAATTTATAATTTAAACCATTTATTCGAATCGATAGATTGTCTTTACTTGACATTGTATTCCAATGAACAGCTCCTCCATTTTATGTCTTCTTTTTTTGTTGTAGTTGAAGAATATGTCTTCCATATTGAATATGTTACAATAGCCTCAATTTTTGGATGCTTACGAGCTACGATTTCGTTAAAGAATTACCTCTTTGACAAGCAGAAGATTTTCCGTTAGTACCTCCATTTCAGTATTCGAGAGATAATTTCTGATTTACTACGCTAAAGAATTTTATAAATGCATTTATTCTAAACTACAAAGAAGTCTGGGTCAGCGAATATATAAATATTCGCCAAGAATGAAATCTCCTGCTGGTCAGTGTATAAAGGATTTAACCTTGTTGGTTCAACACAAAGACCTTGTCTTTACCCGTAAGATCAAGTGTTACCTGTTACAGAAGTCTAACTATTCTTTGTGAAAATCGATTTTCTGTGATTTTCCTGAATATATTAACTTCCTTTTTTCAAGCGTCGAATTAAATGATTTTTTAAATTTTTATGTCTTATTTCTTTGAATTTATTAAATTCATATTCACTGGATACATTTGACATTTAATACGCGTATGTGCTAATCATTCCCAAACTGAATGTTCTTGAAAAGACAAAGACCCGTTTTTTTCGGTTGGTAATATGTGAAGTAGTAGTGAGATTACCGTAAAATTATAACCAGCGATTTTTCTCACCGCTAAATAAATGATGTTTCTATAAAATTTCTTCAAGATTACTAAGCAGTGGCACAAATGTTCACTTGTAACTGTACAGTAATGGTTTTTCTTAAATTCCAGCAATATATCTGCAACGTTGGTTTATAACTTTAAAAAGAAATTGCTATAAACTTTATGATATTCTTTTGTAGATATTTTAAAATGATGCAAATATATTGTCTTATACTCTAAGGCAGAATACGGATACTTGTTCTGAAACAATGCAGCTGACAATAAAGCAATAATACATACATTTTTACACTATCTAAAAACATTATATAATGTTACGGAAATATTCTAGCAACGTCATTTTCTTAAGTGTGATTATTTCATTTTATGAATTATCATTTAAAGTTTAAAATCGATCTATGCCTTGAATACTACTACTGCTATTACCACTATTGCTACTACTACTACTACTTCTACTACTACTACTAATAATAATAATAATAATAATAACATTAACAATATAATAGAGAAAATTATTGTTTGTATGAATTAATTCCTTATTCCCTAAAAAAGAACACATACAAAAATAAACCGCTGTGAAATCAAAATGTATGTTAAAATATTGTAGGTTAATTTGCCTAAATGGTGTAGGCACATACATCGGTATAGGCGTATTGAGTTCAAATCCGTCGCGTGACAGTTTTCTTTGGAAATGTCAGGAATCCTGTTCCTAGGAAACATCACTTCCCCGCTTTCTTGAAGCTAAGTGTTCAATAGTTACACTCATGCTATGGAAAGGAAACCGCATATAATAGTTCACAAATAACTATTTCATAAGAGCATGCTAAACACGCTAGTGGCAGATAAGCTCAATTCAAAACCAATCTCATAAGACATTGGGGTCGTTAGAGAATATCCGTTAACATCTGGTGTTCGTACAAAACTAATGGATTATGTTATGTTTTGAAAGTGTTCGTAAAAATATTTCCTATTGAAAAGTTAAAGATTAATTAAATATATCTTTAGAGGCTTGATTATTTTTTCTTGACAAATTTCAAAGAAGTATCTTTAAGGTAATATATCCTGACCAGACATCACGTGTTCAGTCACGTACTCACTAACGATATTGTACAAATATTTCCATGGCAAATCAGTCAAGATCGGTTATATTGCAGATAATTCGTTGAATTTGGACACGATTCTCCAGATGAATAGCAAAGGCACATGACCAAATATGAGAACAGCATTCAATATACGGACGTAATGATAGATTTATACATCTGCAATATGGACAGTGAGTAAATAATTTTCAGACCGGACGCACAGATGCAGTTATAGATTCAATACAGTCGCATCACTTCAGGTCGGTTCAGAATGTAAAGCCAAAGAGGGGTAGTGTGTTACTCTCCAAGAGACTAGATTCCTCTATTATGATGACAGAAAAAACATTTTTCTCTTTCGTGCTTAAAGAGACAAGGTTCGTATTGACGGTTTTAAATTTTACGAGCCATTTTCAACTTCAGACCATGACAGATTGAATGTTCTTTTGAAGAGCAGTAGCTGTATTTACTTTGTTATTCATGGCATATTTACTATTGAGACGGCAATAAATGTTGTTGCCATCACTATAAATTCTTACTTTTGAACTGATTACATCAAGAACATCGTTTTCGAAGATCAGAAAAAAGCGTAGGACCTAGAATCGGGCCTAGAGGGACGACCGCATTTGTTGTAATTGATCTGAAGCTTACCCATTCAAAAAAAACCCTTCATTTCATGATTTGTTAGGAACGATTAGATTAAGTCGAACACTCGTCCAGAATTACCGTAGCCCTGGAATCTGCACACAAAACCAGAATTCTAAATACTGTCAAAAGCGTTCGAGATGTTTAGAAAAAACATATCGAGTTTCTCTGTTCTTATCACAAGTATAGTATGCATATTCAGTTATGACTGTTACAAAACAGCGGTAGGCCTAGTAAAACGGAAGACATATTATGTGTCAGAGAGAAGGTCCTTAGGTACAGCATGCTTACATTCTTTAGCGTAGATAAGACACAAAAAGCGGTAAGATGCTAGTAGGGCGATAGTTAACGGTTGTGCGGGTTCCTCAATGTTCTGAAAAACATGAACTGCAGTTGAGGACTTCCAATAAACAGGAAGCAAACACAATTTAAAGAATTTGCAGAGGACAGTGGAAGGTTCAGGATGAAAACGTTCAGGGAGATGGTTGACTTTAAAATATCTCCTCTTGCCTAAATAGAATTTGGTTTAAAATGATTTCCAAGACAGGAGACTGGGTTTTTATATATTGCGTTGAGCCTGAGTTTTGGGTAGAAATTAGATGTGTAATACAGACAATTCAACTGTTTTTTTTAAGAAGATTTGCGAGCATAATATTTACCCTAGTTTGCTCTCTGGACGTGAGAATTCGAATTAATTGAATAGAAATGGGGTCAAAGATTTGCTTTTGTTCAGTTCGAAGTTGATGAAATGCCAGTAATCTTTGTAAACGAACATGCGAGCTCTTATAGAAGTTTTCTTTCTCTAAGCAAACAAATGTTTAACATGATTTAGAACACGCTTCCATTTATTTCGACGAAAGACATAGAGACGTCTATTGTAATCAGACGTGTCGCTCCAGTAAAGCCGAATAAACTGATACCTGCTGGTAATGGCGATGAAACAGGAGAGTTCAAAGATAAGGAAAGTAATTTAAGTAGGATTTTTTTGCTGGGATCAAATAGTTGATGCCAGATTTCACCACGGAAGAGACCTTAGAAGCGAAATCTTGAAAAGGGAGATTAAAATTAGGCATTACAAAGGAAATCATGTAAAGCATCCCATTACGATATTCTGCTGGTGGGATATTCCTGGGTAAAAGTATAGGATATATATATATATATATATATATATACAAACAACACAATCTGGTTACATTTACAAAGAAAACAGACCTGCATGACAAGGCAAGGACCAGTGACAGAAGCAAAGATGAGAACTAGAAGAGAAGAAAGTTTTCGGGTTGCTAAAGAAAGGCGTGTGGAAATTCTCCATTTACATGGGAGACTGTGTGATTAAAAAGTTAAGCATTTGGACTCAAGCAAAATCGCTGAGTGAGTGTTTTAGACACTTGGTATGATGGGTTTTGAAGTCATCGAAAACAAATATATTAGCAAACGGGTGAATGGTAATTTATATATATATATATATATATATATATATATATATATATATATAAAGAGAGAGAGAGACAGAGAGAGAGAGAGAGAAAGATAGTCAGAAACAAATAATCTAAGGACCGACAGAGAAAAAGAAAGACAGAAACTCTCAACGAAAGGAATACATTGCGCCTCCTCGGCCTTACCCACTCTTCTGATCTCAAATGGAACAACAATATTGAGTCAATAGCTAAATTCACTGCTAAGAAGGTTGGGTCAGTGTGAAGGGTCAGGAGGTCTTTCCCGCTTAAATCTATCCTGCATATATAAAAATCAACCATTCATCCGTGCATGGAATACTGCTGCCATATATGGCCAGCCGCCCCTGCTGTAAAATCTCAGTGTTCTTGACAGGCTCCAAAGCAGAATCAGTAATGTGATAGATACCAATTAGGTGGCTCGATTCCAGCCACTTCCTCAGCGACATAATGTGGCTGCCCTTTGTCTGTTCTATAAATATTTTCATGACTGCACCAAGGAAATTAAGTCACTGGTGCCTCTGCAATAGGTGTTTCCTCGTCCATCCAGATTGGAAACTGGGTCTCACACATTAACAGTTAGATCAACCAAATGCAGACGACAATGCTACTTCTGTGGCTTCTTTTCTCGCACTTTCCGCTTGTGGAACTTGCTTCCATATCCTTGCTTTCCTGACGGCTACAACCTCCAATAATTTAAATGCAATGCCAATACTCATCTCTTAACCACTTGACTCTAGTTCTTACTTCACCACCCTGTATATCCTTTCCTTTCTCTCCACCTTTGCAACTGTCATCACGCCTGTATTCCCATCCTTATCTTGCTCCTTTCTAACTGGTTTGTCTTTCTCTTCACTCTTTTCTACTTAATTATTTTACTCTAATGTATCCCCCAGCACATCCGTGGCTTTTTTTGCCTAGCTCAGAGTGATACGATTATATATATATATATATATATATATATATATATATATAGAGAGAGAGAGAGAGAGAGAGCGAGACAGACAGACAGACACACAGGTAGATAGATAGATACGTGTGTTATTTAAAAGTTATAACTGAACTTCTATGTAACGAAATAAATTAGTACCAAGAGTGTGTATTCATATTTTGAAAAGCATTTAAAAAGTTTATATATATATACACGCACATACATGCATGGGCAAGCACGAATATATATATATATATATATATATATATATATATATATATGCATGTATGTGTGTGTCTACATAAAGATATATACTCATATATAATACTTTTAAAAAGAAAAGTACGCATTCGCGATTCAAATCATTATCATGAAATATAAGCTATCTTCATAAAGTAATATGAGAGCTCACTATATAAATAATTCTCATTCAGTAAAATGAATTAAAGCACTCTGGCTATTGGGCGCGTATAATGATAATATACGCGCTAAAAGGTCTGCCTTCTTCCACCGAACGCCCATAGCCCAGAGGTAGAATCGCCGACTGACGCCAATTTGGTCGGGTTAAAATCCTGGGTTAAAAAAGCAATCGGAGTCTAACTGTAATGATGAGCTATGATACAGCGGAACAGATCTGTCTGCGGATGACAATATATATATATATATATATATATATATATATATATACATAGATATATATATATATATATATATATATATATATATATATATATATATATATATATATAGTTTTACTTGACAAATATACTTTATGAGTTTCTAGTAGTTTCACTTTAACTTTCTTGATTCATGAGCTAATTTCTCAAATGAAATTCTCAGTGGAATAATCTTTAAACATTTTGTTTTTTTCTTATTTGTACAATTTCTATTTGAAGCTTTTTTGTCTTGTCAGTACTATAAAACCTTTGCTTATAATGGATGAAAACAAAGAGATTTTTGAAAAGAAATATGCAATTACACAAATGTGTTACTGTACTTAATTGGCAGGACAAAAACCAAATTATTTTTCCACCGGGAAATCAGTAAAATTTCCAGTAATAAAAAATTCAAGCGAACAGTTTTGCCCCCAGCTGCATCATTGACAAAGGGATAATACAAAGCATCTAGAATAACAATACAATTGGCTTTAACCCAATACTTTATTTAGTAGCCTAAGACATTTTCAGGTTTTGCATGGACAAAGGCGTTTCAAACAGATTTGCCAGAACTGGCATTTTATAGTTCAAGTGAGTCTGTGCCGTCATTTGTGACGGCAACATATATAATAATTGTATGTTTTATTTTGTATCTTACATTATAATATACGGAAAAAACAAAAATAATTTACTGATAGTATATATATATATATATATATATATATATATATATATATATATATGCGTGTGTTTGTGTGTGTGCGCCTGCGTGTGTAAAAGGCAGTTGGATAACTGTTTTTCTTGCCAATTTATTTAATCCTATGTGGACTTTTTCAAGGAAATTACGAAACTAATTTATTAGATAACAAACCAAAATGTCCCTAGCAAATGAAAGAATTTACAAAACGCTATTTTAAAACTATTAGCTGAAAATTCCATCAAATACTGTTTTTGTTTTTTGAATTGGTTGATTAACAGTGGCAAACGAATAAATCAATCAATAAAAATATTGTGAAGGATGAATTAAAGTGATATATGGATACTTACATAGATATTTACATTTGATAGCTTAAA
>JBBBDQ010000522.1:1367500-1495000 GCA_037127315.1 Ascarosepion bandense | reverse complement strand
AATATAATTAAGCTCGAAATACTTTTATCACAATACTTGAAAAATATTTACAGTTATTGCTTTCATATATGTATTTTCTAGTGTTAACTAATATAAACACATGAAAAATGTATTCTTTATTTATATTCAACATTCCTCTGCGTACACAACTTTGTTAGAGTTAGTCTCATAAAATAGTTTTATTGCGTGTCCTACAATTAATTCTGTGACATTCAATCTGTCAGCTGTATAAAAACGATTTTCATAAATACATGGAACACGTAAATGCGTAGAATAATCAGTAAAGTTTAAGCCCAATTCGTAAAAGTTTCAACAATCAAAATTGACAAACATCTCAATATACAGATGAAATGAAAAGGGGAATATAATATGCAAAGAAAAGATATGAAAGTAAATACAATCAAAACAGGAATTATGTAAAAAGAAAAATAGTTCAAAATTGAGAATATTCTTTACAAACAAAAGTGAATACAGTCAATTATTTAAAGCTTTCCTACCTCAGGACTAATAAAAACAAAAGTATGACGGATGAGAACAAGAAGTGATTAATAATTATTTTTATAAAGAAATCCTATCATGTATCTGTAGATTTTCAATATATTTTTGGAGAAAAACAGCAGTTATTCTTGTGATTAGATAGAACGAAATATTTAGGTCTTTAACAGGACGATACATCATCACGCTCTTTAGAGGCAGACAAATCAGTTATACCAAAATTTAAAAAATAAGCAGAAACTGATGACTTGAATAATTCTAAAAGCAGCACCAATTAAATGACGAGTTCATTTAATTAGAGGCTTCGGATATTGAAAAAATAATAACATTGTGTGTCCAGACAAGGTAAAGATAATTTGGAAGGAAAATCCTTTTAATGCCAAAATACACACTCTGCAAGATTTTTGTGGTGTTAGTGAAAGCAAGGAGATAATTTTACTGTTGCATATATCCATTATGTCACCATTTTCATTATACTGCTAAATGTTTCATAATCTGCTTGTTAGTTAAGACGAAGCTCACTTTCGTCTGACTCGCTACTGAGCGGACAACAATCCCAGAAATTATCTTAAAAGACCTCTAAAGTGTAGTTGAATTTCCTGGAGCTGCTCTTTTGAAAACGTTCGGAGTTGGAACGTTTATTTTTTATGAAGAATGACGATAAGCGATTTTAATCAATTCCATTTGTTAAGTTAAAATTATATTTGATTAAAAAACCGCTTTCACCTTACAAATTATTATGTGTGAATTCAGCATAAAACAAATACAGTGCCATGACAAATGTTTTCATTGAGATTTTACCAAGGCACTTGAACTCTTTATTTAGTAATTTTATATGTCTAACAGGTAAACAAACCACTGTTATGTGGTTATCTTTTATCCGTGAGCCTAAAAGCAGTGGTCACCGAAAAACCTCAAACAACAATGAACGAAATGAAGACAATTATGTAAAAAAAAATTTGAGTTAATCTGTTAAATAGGCTAATACATCAGAAATAATGTACAACTGCGATTCAAGGCCACAATTTGTCACAACAACATATATTCATAAGGATTACGAATACAAACTGATTACATTTGTCTGATAAATTCTGAAAAATAAAATTTGCATGAGAATCTTTTTCTCAAATTGCAGAATAACAGCTCAAGTATCGGTGCCACTGAGTTTTATAAAAGACGACAACCATTATATATGTATACGGAAATCGTTTATAGAAAATAATTTTATCTATATGTTTTTCATTACTTTGTTAGCTATATGTTTAACCCGTTTCGGTAATTTGAACTGATATACATTTGCAAGTTTGGCTTGCATGAGACAGACTGGCAGCTCACAAAACAAAAGTAAAACTTAAAAATAAAGACTCCAATAAAGCAGTTATTATAAAATCGAAAGCCGATGAAATATGTTTCTCTCTCTCTCTCTCTCTCTCTCTCTCTCTCTCTCTCTCTCTCTCTCTCTCTCTCTTTACATATATATATATATATATATATATATATATATATATATATATACTGATTATTTACTTATTTAGTTTTTGGTCATAGAAAGATTACAACAGTGCACATTTGTACTAAAAATTGTTCAATACAATTATATTGTAGAATAATTGAATATTTTCATCTGTAAACAAGTTATTACGCGATCTAAGTTTCTAACATGAGAGGTGTCTTCAAGCAATTTGCAAATCGTCTGAAGACACCACTCATGGTATAACTCGTTTACAAAAGGAATATATATATATATATATATATATATGTTTCTGTGTGTGTGTGTGAGGACATACACAGATTTGTGCGCGCATTCTGAAGCACACAAACACACGCAATGGTTAGAAAAATATCCAAAATGTCGTCAAAACATGTGTTTAGGCATTCAACGTATTTTCTTATGAATGATTGACATTGATTAGGTCGGTTTATTGTTGCTGTTACAGTACAAACATCGCCGCCTTGCTAGCAGTATACACCAAGGAAGAACAAAGATTAGTGATCCGATTTCTTTGGTAGGAATGTGTTTTAGACAGTGAAATTTATTGAATGATTTAACACAATACGATATCAGTGCAATCCCGCGTAGCAAGGAGAAATAAATAACGATGTTCAGAATTAGCAGAAACAATCTACCAAATATATGATGCCTCGAGTGTTCGCGAATACCTTACTTGGACATTGCTGTATATTCTCACCGGCAGAGATTGACGTGTGTCTAATTTCTTCTTTGGTCGACAATCATATACCACCACATTTCAACTTTTCCATCCAGTATATATATATATATATATATATATATATATATATATATATATATATATATCGACACGTTCCTAAGCTCCTAACTAGAAAAAACTTCAAGGAGATAAATGTGGGTGTAATATATTGATTTGGTATTGGTGAAACGATTTTCAGTTTTAGATAATTGAGCATTACAACAAAATAGGCGAAAATTAGCAATAAAGAAATACAATCAATCCCACTGTCTTTTGAACACCTACAGACTTGCAGTATTTTAGAAGAGTCACGCTTCCAGCATCTGGTTTTGTCCATCAGGCGAAATCACAACGGAGGGGTCCGGTTGAATCATCTGTGAATGTAACCATAACAGAAAGACATATGTGTTACTTGTGCAAGTTTTGTGATACGATATGTAATTTTGTTGCTGGGCTAGAAATCACATAACCAACGACTAAGCCAGTTAAAATTTTAGATGTGGTAAAAGCCCTTTCATAATTTTTAGAGTAGGATTCTTCCAAAATTGACAGAAAATAATTCCATATCTCACTATCTTCAGAAGTTTGAAACGTAACTTCAAACAATATGCAAAAATACATAAAATCAAATGTATATGTTAAACCGCCTATAGTTACCCTCCTAAACTTAATAATTTAAATTCCTGTTAACAGAATTTTCTTTATATCTCACTAACTTTTTCTATATTCAATAGTTCTTGAACACTGTATTGCCTGAAATTTCCAAAAGAATAAATAGAAGTTAAACGTAAAAAATTCATGCCAAAAAATGTCAGACTTGAGGAAATTAAAATAAATCGAGACTCAAAGAAACAGAATGAGGCAAATATATTCAGCATGTCAGTAGTCGAAATTTTCTTTGCGTATTTCAGGAAACTTACCTACGGGAGTGCGAAAAGCTATGGCATGTGGCAAAAAAATTAAAACATTAACATCCGCATTAGCATTAGTCTAAGTGCTGAGAAGCTTTTGCAATGCCTACATTTACCTTCCAAATTTCTTGCTATCTGGATATTATCTGATCTTTTCTCCATAGGTGATTCTGTCTTTATCTCCCTCTCTCTCTCTCACTCTGTCTCTGTTTCTATCTCTTTGTCTCTCTCTCTCTCTCTCTCTCTCTCTCTCTATATATATATATATATATATTTGTTATCATTCACTTTACCGCGCTATTAAAATACAGTCCCTACTCTTGTGTTAGTATATAACTTATCTTTTTTGTGTGTAAATGATTTTCCTCACCTCAGATATAGAATATATTTTTACACTGACGGAAAGCTGTTGAACTTTTCACAACCCATCTTCTTCGCTTGGGGCTTTCAATGTAAAATGTAAATTCGTTAAGTGCTGTCCTATATGGACTACTATCACCCAATTCCAATATCATGTTGACTCGCAATTAAGCTCGGATGCTATCCCAAATTGATCTGACTTGCTGGGCATAAAATTCAAGACAAACAGTTTGGCAAGTGGTATGATATGTAGTCCTACTTAAAGTGTCCATTCTGCTATTTGTAAATTTTCTTAAAATGTGAAAACATAAATATGAACTAAAATCTTCAAACATACATTGGTTGTGAAAAAGTATGTGTGATTATAGTACAAACAAAATATAGTGACGCCTTTTAAAGAAAAGATCAGATTTGCTTCACGATTATATCAGATAAAGTTTGCAGTCATAATTAAAATTTAGAGTTATCAACAAGATCTCAATATCCTATTATATGATGCAGTTTAACGGATGTTTGTATATTTTTGTGTGAGCTATTCTTGAAGTGGGAAGCCCAGTGTGAAAATACATATGATCTCTATTCGTGTATATTTAAAAGAAAAACAGAAATTATTCTGTTGTGACGTCTTTCATCATGATTATATAAAAGGTTGTTCACTAAAATGACATAAAAAAGGGATCGTGTCACTAATCTTGTAATTACTTAAGGCTTGTAGCGCCAGCTCACGTACATCTGCCACAGTAGAATGAGTTAGATAGACTGTCGAATGTTTAAAATATACGATCTTATATGCATTTAAAATATACGATCTTATATGCATTTCGAGGTTTCCTTCGCTTATACCGTTTCCAAACAAGGCTATAAAGCCATACTGTCCAGATATTTACCCATAGCTAGGGAAATTATAGATGGATTCTTAAGTATCCAGCCTAAATGAATGTTATGAACTCGTCTTCAATTCGAGCTCTCCTCGACTCATCAATCCGAACCACAAATTAATGCCATTAATCACCTTTAACATTCTTAAAGAAAACAATGTTTTACAAAAATACAGAAGCTAGAAATTCTCTTAAGAATAGATTAATAATAATTATATATACAGTAAGACTATAAATAAAAGACAATGAACGATATAACAACATACATTTTCTCTACAAAGGAATTATTTTCATTTACATCTCTTATTTGTCTTTCTCTCCACAAGTCGTTGGTTATCATGATTCTCCAAATATATACATCTCCAATAACGCTGATGAATACCTTGAATTTATTTCTATCTCTTCTTCACCCTATTATGTAACATCTTTTCACGAGCATTTCCTGAGAGTTCTATCATTTTCTCCCGTCTCACTTGTGGGTCAATATATACAGCATGTTTCAGCAAAATTTGACACTTTACAAAAAGTAAACGAAATGGGCAACAAAAACGAAAGTTTTATATGCAGAAACTCGACAGTTTATTTAGCAACAGTTAGTTACATACTACATTTATTTTCTATGTAACCGACGCCAATGGCGACGACCAGCTGAAGGCGGGCGCAAAATGAGTTACAGAATTTTGCGACCATGTCCTTGTCCATATCCGCCGACCCTTTCCACGACGGCAGCTTCCAGAGAGTCGACTATGTTGTAGGCGTGCTTGTTTGTCTTGGCCTCGATCATGCCCCAGAAGAAATAGTCAGTGGGATTTTGCATGACGAGCTCAAGCACGGGTCCGCTAGGAGTAAAAAGAGTAAAAGAATTTTATCCAGGATCAGACGAGTTACAGGCAGAATGACAAGTGGATCTGCAAAGACATCGAGTAGGTTCCCGTCTTTAAGCATAAGATGTTTCCCTCGGTCATGATCTTTGGCGTAATCTCCAGCGAGGGGGACGCCATACCTCTGTTCTTCTTTCAAGAGGGACTGAGAATCAAGGCTGAGATCTACCAAGATATGCTGCATAACGTGATGAAAACCTGGATGGACGGGATCGCTGCTGGACGCCATAAAGTCTTCTAGCAGAACTCCTATCCTGCAGAAAAGGCCAAGACGAACCGGAGTTACTGCTTAAAAATGTTCCCCAACAAATTTGGCCGGAGTTGTGGACACCCTACTCATCTGACTGCAACCCCTTGACATTTTATGTGGTGTGATCGCGGCTAAGACCAATAAGTACGCCCACAACACAGTCGACTCTCTGAAAGCTGCAATCATGACAGTCGACTCTCTGAAAGCTTCTCACCGCTATGGAGAAGGATATGGAAGTCTAAGCGTGTGACTCATTTCTCGCGCATCTTGTGATGGTCGCCGTCTGCAATTACAGTGAAAAATAATATAATATGTCATTCTAACTTTTGCTAAAGGATTTGCCGGATCTGTGCATATAAAACTATTGTTGTAATTGCCTATTTTGATTTTGTCAATTAAATTTTTTATCGACATTTTTACTTGGAACGTGTTTTAATTCGCGGTTCATGGTATTCTCGGTATCCTGCAGTAGAAGCTAATATCAATAATCTTTTTCAATTTAATATGATTAAATTTCATACAGGTATAAAGATATTTCGTAACGCTTGACAAATCCATTGAGCGCTTGAAAAATATCGATCAGCACAACAAACATATGGAAATCGATCAACACAACAAAAATATAAGAACTTGGTTCTGTGCATGAAGGTAAACTGCATCCGTCAGCAAAGCCTTTGATTGGGAAGATGTGGGATGCATGGAACCACCTCTTCAATTCTGTTGTTCCCAGATTCTCCCTGACACGGAATTGTAGCATCTTTCGAGGTCCCAGCATATAGTTAACCTCCAACCCGTGGTCCAAACATAATCAAAGTATAAAAATACACTTTTATAGAAATATATACTTATATATCCAGAAAAGGTACACAGTATAAAAAGAACGGTTGAAGAATGGAACTCCACACCAGAAATAAGAAATACAGATTTATTATACTAAGTTACAATTAACAATAAGGTATATATAGGCAAGCCAGGGGTTGGAGCGGAATATCCTATCGAATAGAAAATGCCTTCGCCTAAATCCTTTTCCATCTTCAGACCGCTTGTTACAGCCATTTATAAAGTAGAGCATTCTATTCTCGAGGGATGACGGGATGTTCCACTATAACATATACATGTAAATAGAATGTTTTAAAAAATTATACATATTTGAAAAAAAATATTTCCAACAGTTCATTTTTTTTTATAAATTACCATAAAACATTTTAGAATTAAAACTTTGTTCTCAGCAAAACATTTTTGAATACAAAACTAAAAATCATTTTCTGTTTCAGAAATAAAACTTAAGAATAAAATAAAAATTTCATTTAAATCTGAGTGAATCAACTTTCTCACTATAACATGACATATAAAATATATCTTAAAACCCCATATTTTTGGCATTGAATAACCCAAAAGTACATATGCCGTTAAACAAAACTGAAACTCAATCACAACAAAATAAAATAAATAAATATGGACAATGAATTAATGCCAATATTTATCTCATATGAGTGTGTTCGAGCGCGCTATTGTAACTATATTTATTTTGATTTTTTCATATCCTAGGCTCTTTATCTAATCCATTGCATACATTCTAAGTCAGTGTATGTTTGAAATAATAGGAATATCAAGGTTTAAATTATTCATTGTATGGCAACACTCCAAACTTAATATTCCCAATTTGAATATTTATGACCACTCAGAACCTATATATCATATATCCTATTCTAATATCAGAAAGAAAACAATCCTAATTGTTTACTTATTTCAACAAAACTTACGTACATAAACGAACGCTAATATATCTAAGTACATTGTCTTTCTCATTTAAACTGACCTCAATTCAGTCACTCATTTAAGTGCCTTATGTGATACACGGTTTGGACGATCATGTCTCGAAATAGACATTACTGAACGGGCAGAACAATATCTGACTGAAATAGTCAATAAGCAAACTATTAATCCGCCTAACATTTAAGTCTATTCTTGTCATATTTTTATCTTTTGATATTCTTCTTTTTCTTTATTTTGGTATAAATTTAAACATCGGACATATATTATTGTGTAGATGAGCGTATTACCTAGACTGTTTCTTTTTTAAACTTTTCCTCCTTAGGATGGAGGTAATGTATTGGCAAACTTTTTTTAATAAAATTGTTTATACTATATTTCTGTATAGTGGCACGTTGCTTGTGACAATATTATCAAATTTAAAAATCTTGAAGTAGATGAACATTTTAACCTGTCTGTTTCTTTTAGAAAATCATGTTCCCTACGGTTCCTCAAGATGTAGGTATTGTTTTTGCAAACTTTATTTAAATATATTTTTATAATCTACTTCTGTGTAATAGTATGTAATAGTATATTGATTTTGAAAAGATTATCAAATTTAAAACCGATATTAGTTGTTCATTTACAATGCTACATGTTTAAATAAACATAGTCAGTTTCATATTTCAGAATTATGCTCCATTTTTTCTGTTTATATAACAAATTGATTATTATTAATATTATTATTATTTTATTAATATTATTACTAATATATTTAGTAGTATTTACGATTGGAATGTATGCACAAACCGCTATATTGTTAATACTTATCTATCTATCTTTATCTCTCTCTCTATCTCTATCTCTCTCTCTCTCTCTCTCTCTCTCTATATATATATATATATATATATATATATATTAAAAAAGGATTAATTCAAAGATGTTGAATGGCCATTTCGATATGAAGATCCCCACGGGGGACGACACATCACCTCAGCAACAGAAAAAACCTTTCAGAAAGTGGAGAAAAATTAGTCTACTTTTTCTCCAGTTTCTGAAAGGTTTTTTTCTGTTGCTGAGGTGATGTGTCGTCCCCCGTGGGGATCTTCATATCGAAATGGCCATTCAACATCTTTGAATTAATCCTTTTTTAATATATATTTGCTCTGTAATATTTTATTACATGGAGCTCTCTTCCTGTATCATTTTTTAATATTAAAATAAATTTTTAATATTAATTAGGACCGGTTTTTTTGGAATTTACCTTCCTGCTTTTTTCACTTGGATTGAAGTATCTGAATTAATATATATATATATATATATATATATATATATATATATATATATATATATATATATATATAAGGAGAGAGAAAGAGAGAGACAGCGAGTGAGATCTGATGGGTTGATTGATAAAATTTGAAGAATAAAAAGCCAAATAAGTGATAAAATTAATGGCAATATAATTGTCATTCATTATATATTAAACTTTCGACGAAAGAGACGTACGAAGAGTAAAAACAAACATTTAGGGCAAAAATTCCGTTTCTTTTTTTTATCGATTCGAATAAGAAACAAAGTAGTAATTAAGATCCCGAGGAATGTCTTTGCTTTTGGTTAGAAGATTCCCTATGGAATCTATACTCTCTAAGAAAACCCCCAAACCCTATATTCATCTACATCACACACACACACACACACACACACACACACACACACACACACACATATATATATATATATATATATATATATATATATATATATAGGAAAAACTACTAAAAAGTAGTAAGTTAAAAAAGTAATTTTGTTTACTGTATTTGTTTTTTCTATTATTATATTTTATATTTCCGACCGTCCTCAGCCCTTCATCTGAAACAAATGATTTTCAAATTTAAATTAGAAACGTATTTCGCGATAGCGTTCGTGGAATGATTGTGTACATCACGTGACCCAGAAAGCGACATATTAAGACAGTATATGTGGATCATCACTATATATATTTTTTTATTTACACATAAAATGTAATCTAACGTTCCAAAATTTATATCAAGAATAAAGAATGACGGTTACAAACAGTTCAAATTTCATGAGTAGAGACACTAGTAAATACCAACATGAAAAGATCTTTATCCACGGAATAATTCCGAATAACATGAGAGATTGAACATAAACTAGAATATGAAGCATCGACTGAGGATCGAAATCACAGATTATTTATAATTGATATATTGAAATAAGTTTGCTTATCAATAAACCTCATCAAGGTTTCCTCAAATAAGGAAAACCGATTTTCTAATTGTAGTTTAGATCTGGCAGTGTGCCCAACCCGTGTGTGTATATATATATATATATATATATATATATATATATATATATGAACCTACAGTAAAGTACGATAGATTAGGCAAAAATATATTATTTTCTATCTTTCTATTAATTTCACTTAACACGGATAAATATGTAAAGCTAATCTGATAATATACAGCGAGACAATTCTTTCGATGCCAACAATTGTGTATTAACATCAGATTAACATTCTACGCGAAACTGCCGAGACGCAATGTCTGCATAATTATGTGTATTCACAAATCAATATAATGAGTACAACTGGTAAATTGTCGCCGTTTTGTATATTTAATTTCGCACATGCACTTGATTGTTTTTGGTTCTGTCTAGTAAACACTATAGTAGGGTAAGTTGGGCACCTACTGCGAAATAAAGTGAACCATGAAACAAGTCACTCGGCCAAAAAATTGGATTCGGCATGATGTTCTGCTTGACATTCGCATCACTAACACCAATACGAACATTTCAGAGTTTTAATAAGTCAATATGAACACATTGCACAAGATTTCGAAAATGTTGATTAGATTTAATGCGATTACCAAGGCGGTTGGCCAGATCATAAGCAATGTTGTGTTGTTATTTATCTTCATACATGACATCAGATACAACACAGAAGCCTACATTAATTGCCTTGAGAAGCTAGTCCTGCCCTGCGCCAAGAGGGTGGTTACTCGAAGACCCTCTCAGGTCTGTGCATCATGGCACAAAAGCAACGAGAAACCAGCCTGAATATCAGACTATTTCTCCGAGAATATTAATCTTTACATCTAGCCACCTAAATCCCAATAGTTAAATTGCATTGATTATTATATTTATTTCTCAGTTGAGCAAGAAATCAACAAAACTCATTGTAATAACAAAGATAAACTGAAAGTAAGTATTATGGCAGCACTCAATTTAAACTAGTGATCCGTCCAAAAGATCCACAGGAGATTCAGAAATAGTCTGAATGCCGTGGATTAACCCAATGGCGATTTGATTGAATAAGTTATTCGTTAGTATTTCTAAATAATTATCTTGATAAATAAGTCTCTTAAATTGAAATGTCAGTGTAATATTTTTCATTTTCGCGCAATTTAGTCAGCAATTTATCATTCGCTCACAGTGAGCTTTACATTCAGTAAGGCTTTAAATTATGTTATTACAAAAAGAGCACGTAATAGATTTTTTCCGGTCTCTTGGATTTTCTATTGAATGAAACTGTTGAATCTTAGACTTTTATGATACTAGATGCTCCCTGGGAAATCGCCGACTAGCAGATAACCACAGAAAGTAATTAGCTAAATGGTTAACATATTGTTGCCAATAAAATTTCTAGCTGAAACTTACGAAAAGGTAAGATCGTTTCAGAGATTTTCTCACAAATGTCTTTAAGAAAATCATTAGTTAAACCCAATGAGCAAAGCGAATAATATATTAAGTAAACCAAGTCTAAACACAATATGTACAAATAAACTAAAATGAATAACAACTTAGTAATAAAACTGCTAAACCATACTAACTAATTAAATTATAAAAACATATATTGTTTCATGTTTCCTGCAGTGATATCAACCAGGCCAAAGGAACTTAATCATAAACATATCTTACCGCTATATTTTGTAAAAGCAATAGTTATCTGAAAATCAACTTGAAACAATTAAAAAGGGAAAGCAATGTTGAATGGGATATTAAAGAAGTTTCATTTAATGTTGACTTGGATAAATTAAATTAAATGTTTTGATTCTGGTGATTGCCGATTTCAGTGGCGGACTGCAAGAGATTTGTTTGAACCCCGTAACGAGCATACGCAGGCGTGAATGAGATGTTTTGCTCGTAATTAAAATGGAATAGTCCATTGATTTATGAGTCATTGCAACGGAGCATGTGCGTTATAAATAAATAAATAAAGAAAAACTAAAACAGGTTTCATTATTTGAGGCAACATTTTTAACAACATAAGATATGCAGACGACACAATGTTGATATTAGACGCACAAATGAAGCTACAAAACCTCTTACAAATTGTAGCATCAGGGACCGTGGATAAACACTAATTACAAGAATAGAGGATGTATTGCTTTCAGCAAATGGAAGAATCCAAACATAATTTAAACATATAAGAAGAGTTTTAACAAACAATGCTAAGTGCAATAGGAAAATTCGAGGGTGCATTAAGACAGTAAAATATGCCTTCCAAAAGCTAAGAAAATCGTTAATAAAAATGAAAATGTTGTTAGAAACAAAGAATACCTTGAAAACTTATGTAATAGCGGTACTTCTTTATGGCCGGGAATAATGTACAATCTTCCCATACTTCATGAACAGATCTGAATAACCTATAATGCATTCCTAGTAATGAATAAATAGAAAAGCGAGGATGTTTTATATAAAGTGGCAAAAGAGGGATACTTACACTTGAGATCAAGAAAATAGAGTTGAGATTTTTACTGTCTATAATGAGGAAAGAAGGCTTTGAAAATTTGATACGCCGAGGACTGTTAAAAGGAAAAGAGGAACGGAGAAAAATAATCTATATCGCAAGGTCAACTACATAGATATCAAAACAAATTTTAGGATTGATGGGCAAAAGACATGATATTAATAATAACCAAAAAGGACAGAAAATTTATAGGAGCTATCATCACCATCGTCCTGATTGGCCACAACATATAGAAGAAGAAGAGGGAGAAGAAGAAGAAGAGGAAGAAATAAACAATCAGAATCCTTTATATTAACAGAAAGCTACATATTTTTCAATGATTTATTCTTCACATTGTAAATATTCTTATGTAAGTTTCCTAAAATTAAAACCTGACACATTTAATTTTTACTTAGTTTCTACAATTTATTAATATACTTTTAATGAATATACTTTCTTTATTTGCATACACAAACATATTTTAATGAAATGTCCTCTGATAACTACAATCATATATCATCACATGAAAATAATGTTTGCAATGTCAGCTACATATGCAAAGAATTGTAAGAAAATCCATTATATGTTGTACTGAAAATAGCATGGACGGGACAGGCGATTAGAGTTGAGTTTTTGAAGAAAAAAGCAGCAATACGAAAAGGAAAGCAATATGTAACATCAGGGAGAGACAGTTAACGTTTGAGGGTAAATTATAAGTAGTGAGGACTTTGAAAATCGGATACTCACAAGGTAAATATAAAAAAAGAATGACTGAAGAAAATAATGCATTATATACTTAGAATGAGTAAATAAATGTCGGTACTAAGAAGAAATAACATAAAGACAATGTTTATTAAGATCCAGAAATGACAGGAAGTGGTGGAGCCATGATTGTCTATGTCTAGAAAGGACTCGGTACATTAAGATGGAGATGTTTCTGTTTGAAATTTGGAAATGACACATACAAAAATCAGCGAAAATCACAATATCTTAATAATAATAATAATAATAATAATAATAATAATAATAATAAACAAACCTCTGAATAGTTAATATCTAGAAGGTGCTATAAAATGTTGAAATTGAATAGTACCAGTGGTAGTAGGTGCACTTTGAATGATAAAAAATAAAACTGAAAAACACATTGAATTAATCCCTGGAATCTCCAACTCAAGAGATATACAAACATTGTCATCTTAAATACAGCTGATAAACTAAAGTGAACTTAAAGTGAAATTATGATGGAAGATGACATAATAATAATAAAGCACCCAAGGAATTTGAGAAATTATTAAATTATAACGACCTGGGAATTGAAAAAAGAAGTGTGAAATTTTAAAAACAAGAATATTACCAGGAATAGTAAAGGTGTTTCGAATAATTAAAAAGAAATAAAAACATAAGCACTTTGAAATAATCCCTGCGAATTCCAGAAATATACAAAAATGCCTTGATAATTACAGCCAGCACACTAAGAAGAACTTAGTCCATATCACGCTAGTGATGTTATGCGAGGTAGAAGAAACAAATAAAATATATCCAGGAAAAAAAAACACTACTTGCCTTAGGTCTTTCTGGAGACTTGTTAGGTTATGTGACCATAGCAGATATAGGATTACGGCAAAAATAATAATAAGCAGCTTCTTCATGGTCAATACACTGCCCGTACCAAACATGCTGATTTTTAAAAAAAGCGTACCAATCAATAATTTAGTAGTGCAGGGTCAAAACATAAAAACCGAATGTTTTATCCTTTCTGCACAAGACAAACGATTGTTAACAAGAAACAACCAAGCACACATAATGAAACCATTTTTTGTCAACAAATATAAATATCGAGAACTATTTAAGCATATCAAGTTGCACAGTGCTAGTACCCACTGAATATAAAAAAATGTGAATTAATATCCGCATTGGAAAATATGCAATTTTTACATCAAGAAAAATGCAAGATACTTGTATAAACACTGTTACAAATAAACAACCTGTAACAATTTTATGGAACTTTACAATCCACACGTAAATAACAATGAAACCTCATCTCACATACATCGTGATGATAAAACACAGGAACAAAATATGTTTTCTTATTTCTACATATGAGTACTTCAGAATGTATTATATCTTTGAAGATCTTAAAACCTTTAAAAATACAATTTTCTTGAACTGGATATCTAAAAATTATTAGTCCATGCCTTAAACAAATGTTACAAATTGTTGGTTGATTGTTTTGTTTTTATCGTACATCAACCTCGGCGGGTGATTTATTGCCAACTAAATTTTATTTATTTATTGCTGGTAATAACTTTTTTCATTCAACAATTTATTGTTGTATTTAAATAATTTTGTGTCTAGTAATACGTTTTTCTTTTGTAGTATCAAGATTCCTTGGGATTGTTTTTTTAAGGGCAGAGTCCCTAAGTGCTACTCTTGTTATTTACCACATAACTGGAGGGAAGGAGAGATTAATGCCTTTCCCAAGGGTACCAGTGCTTAAGTGAATGCAAGTTATTCAACTGGAATTCGAACTCTGCTCACCGATGTCTCTTTCCCAGCCGATATCCACTGCAACACAACGCACGTCCGTCACTGAACGCTTACAGCACCTGGTATCCCTAAGCGGTCCCCCATCTAAGTACTGACCATGCTCAACGTTACTTAACTTCGGTGAGTGAGCGGTAACCGGTATATTTAACGTGATATGGCCGTAAGCCCCATTATAAATTGTACTCATGAGTAGAGACTACAACATACAAAGAGATTTATCTATGTAAATGCATCTTATGTTAGATTGTTTTGTGGGTTTGTTTTGCTAAAATTAACAGAGAAAAGTGTCATTACACATTACTGTCCGTAGGTCTGTGGTTGGGACTCGGAAGGAAATGAGTATCCATCAAAAATCAAATAAATCTAATTATGACTAACATACTTCTGCCATTATTTTTCAACACATACAGAAGAGAATATAAGAATAGGAAAGAAAAAACTTTGGTAAATAAATACATAGTAATAGTTCGACTGTATGTCTGTGTTCTTCAAGTTATGTATAGAAATTGCCGACTACGTTTAATTCGTTTTGTCCCGTTCATTATTAGTCCAAACGCTTTTGTTAAGACAGGCGACGCCTTCACAAATGCTTGTATTTATGTATATTTTTATTCTTGCATGCAATTGTTAAACAAGAAGACAGACATACGTTTGAGATATTATGAAACATTTTTAAGCACAGACAATTTTCTTTCAAAATTTGCGCTCTTTACTCCACTCAGTTATTTTCCATACGTGATAGATATGTTGATACCTAACTTTCTGCTTTTTCAACCAGAATATAAAACCCAAACTATCTTGCTTTTTAACCCATAGCTTGATATCTTTCTTAGGGGTAATTGAGCATATGTGAATGCAGTAAATTCAACTGGAATTCAAACTCGGATTTTCACAGACTCGTTCCGAGCTGCTGTCTACAATTAGGTGCCATGCGTGATACACGCTTTGGGCGATCATGACTCGAAAGAGGCATGACTGACTAGGCAGAAAATTACCCCGCAGAAGGTTGCCATTACATTTCGCAGTAGACCTGTTGCCATATAACCCAATCTGCTCTGTTATTTAACCCATAACTGAATGAAAGAGACATATAAATATTTTTCCCAAGGGCATTTGCACGTAAGTGAATACAAATAATTTAAATGCAATTGTAACTTGGCTTACCGATTTCTCGTTCCTTTCCTACTACTACTGGTGGTAATAATCCAAAATATCTTAACAATGCAACATAATAAAGTCATTATCTCTTAAATGTATAGTTAAAGTTTCACAAGTTTGTGCCAGTGTTTTTATTTTTTGTAAAGAAAAGTGTTAAAAGTATTATTATTGGTGTCTATTAATATATCAAGAAACTGAATCTTATTTTTATTGTTTATATGTGAAATTATTGACCCCCTTTTACTTGGAATCCAATAAATTGTAAAACGCAAATTTTACTCCATCAGCTTCTTTTCTTGCACTTCCTACATGTGAAGTTCTCTTCCGTTTAGTTGTTCCCCGACAGCTACAATCTCCAAGAATTTAAATGTAAAGTCAATAGCCATCTCCTATCTTACTAACCTGCATCCTATCTCTCTCTCTCTCTCTCTCTCTCTCTCTCTCTCTCCCGCCCATGCTTCTTTCTCCGTCCACTCTACTCTCATCAGTATTCTCATCCTTCTCTTACCAACTTCCTGACACCCCCTATATCCTGTCACTCGTTCTCATTACTTACTTCCTATGTAACCCCCTATAAAACACTGAGAGTAAAATTCTATTCATGGGGCGATATGATAATTAAAAATAAAGATGTTTTGAATGCCTTTCTCGTTTATTTAATCCATTCATGCTTTGTTCAAAATGAGATTATCATCAATATACCTTAGGTCGATGGATATTTTTTTAATTGTATTAAATGTTTTATTTTCCAGGTTAGCCATGAAAAAATCACTAAATGCTTAACCAGAAATAAATAAATATACATAATATTAATAAATTACTTAATCAGACACACTTAAATAAAGGTCAGCTAATTAAGTGCTATGCATGATACATGGTTGGATGTTCATGTCTCGAAGGAGACATGACGGACTAAACAGATGATATTCCCACAGAAGTTTGTCATTACTTTCTACGGTAGACTGGTTGCAAACGAAGCTTAATCTTGCTATTTAACCCATTTTTGAAGCAATAAGAGACGGATTAATACCTTTCAAAAATTTATTTGACTTAAAGTGAATCCAACAAATTCAACAGGAATTCGAACTCAGCTCTACATTTTCTCGTTCATAGTCTCATTCATAAAGACACAAAATACAAAATGTGTTTGTGTGTGTAATCAGACATATGCAGTAGAAACCAAAATGAAAAAATACAATCTAAATGATGCAATTCCTTCTGAAAAAATTTCCAGCGAATCATAACATGTTCATACGATAGTTCATATGTTATATGCAAAAGGAAGGAGCAGCTGGAAGCAGAGAACAGAACAAACAGCACAGATTTACATTAAAAAAATCATAAAGATAGACCGATTCTCAATTTTAAATTGAAAACTCGACGCCCTGTGTTTTCCAGCTTTAACCTAGGTAATATCATTTAGCATTATATTACTTTTACTTCATACTTGTATATCTTTTTTTGCTTTATTTTGACGCTATTGATTGAATTAGACCACATTGCATCAGCTGGAATTTTATGAGTAAACAGATATGTTCTATGACCCTGAACGTAAATTTACCGTAGAGAGTATGGAGATAAGGGGACACTCACTCTATTTTCACCTTAATAAATATCTTTCCCTGTACAATATAAAAAGTGTATTTTTATTCCATTTTATATATAACTATGTTTTCCTAAATAAATCAATTATTAATCTGTATCGTTGATAACGAGTCGCATCACTTAGGTCTTATCTTTATTTTCATACTCTGTATAATGTTTATCAAATATTAAATGATATCAAATATTTATTATTCAATCATTTCGTGTCTTACTTTCAAAATATTTTCTAAATGAAATATAAGCATCAAGATATTTAAAGATATATCTGCGTGTGTGTTTGTGTGTGTAAATTGTTACCAATATATATATATAACTTGGATTGACATAAAGCTTTGCTAAGCAACGATAACAGTTAACAAATAGCAGACGTGTAATGCGGTTCTATGACATCACACCAGTTAGGAGCTCGAAATATTAACAGACCTATATATATATATATATATATATATATATAAATTTTCTGCATGCCCGTTATTTGTTTTTGTATTGTTTATGAAGGTTCAGTTAGGCGCACTGTCTGACAGAAACCACCATGGCGCAACTTTCTCTGCTATACATTTAGAAACAGCATAATATAATGCTTCAGTACGAACGGACCAGATGATTCGGAATGTTTTGAATGACTTTAATGTAGTTTATTAAGGTATGGAAACCGAACAAATGACTAGTCGTTCCGATAAGAAAATATACCCGGATTTGTTTTTGAAGCCTTCAAACTCAACACGGAGACCTACATCAAATTCCTTGAAATGGCAGCGCAGGCCTAGTTCAAGTAGGTTGCTTCTGAAAAACCATATCTCTAGTAACATGATATCTCATCAGTTATGGCTGTCAGAAAATTTAATCCATCTGATTACCTTTAACATTTGGCTACATAACTCCTCCTACTGCACCCCAAATTTTTATTATATTGTAGAATATATTTAAGTAAAAAACCGTTCAAAAATTTGTAACACCAAAGACAAGCTGAAGGCAAGGATTATAAAAGCGTTCACCAAATTAATCAGTGAGACGATCCAGAAGAATTGTAGGAGTTTCCGAAGTTGTCTGTTGACCGTGGTTGAAGCCTCTGTCAATTTGAGAGAACAAATTTACTCCTTACTATTTCGAGATGGATTGTTGTACATTTGGTAAAGATAGGTATGAAAATGAGATATGAGTTATTTCGGTTTTGCGTAATACGATTGAATATGAACGTGCATTTCTCTTTGCAGTTAGGGTAAATGTCTGATTTGGCGTAAAAATTAACAATGACTTAGGTTCTATTCAACAGTTAAAGCCTAATGTCGCTTTTAGATTTTCATCAAAATACCTATAACCGACCGTAACATGAATTAATGCATTTTAATTTGAATATTCCGGCATAATTTTTCTACATCAAATTTTTATTTTCTCCTGGAAACTAATTTATAATAGACGCCTCGGTTATGTAAACGGTATACATGTATTCTGCTGATGGGCATACACCAGAAAACTTAATACAGAAGTTGTCCCCTTCTTCCCCCATTTCAGGAGAAACATTCTTTGGATCAGACCTGTTTTTATCACTGGGCTACCAACAGAATCACAGTAAGGTAAAAAGAACGGTGTTCACAATGACTATAAACTGTCATAGAAGTTTATATCGTTTCAATGGAATTCCTTTCAGGATAAAGGTAGCTTAGGGCATGTTTCAACTATTTATGAATATAATGCACCCCGGGTCTGATTGCACACAAACATATCTGGATGACATACTGAGTAAAAGCGAAACAAGACACCAACATGTGGATTTCGTAAAAAATAATATTGGAAATTCTCAAAGAATACGTGTTCCAAATTAATGAAACAAAATATATCATATTTATATCTAGAATAAAATACCTGAGTCAAATTATGGACAAAAAAGAGTTGACGACAAGATCCTGTTCGATAAAGCACTATAAAATACATATCCACCCTACCAAATTTAGAAAATGTGGAAGTATTTTGGGCGTGCCAAACTACTATCTTGTGTAGATATCAAATATGCAAGAGTTAGCAGCATTTTTAAAGGTAGAAACTAAATAGATTTGGACATAGAAATACGAAATTTCGTTTAAAAAATCAAAAACATCCTATCAAAACATTGTATCATCTGACTAACCACTAACGCATTTTGATTACCAATTAAGCATTGTCTTTGCACCAGATGCAAGTTATTCATGAATTGGAACAGCATATTACATAAATATGACGATGGTACAACTAAGCCAGTAGCGCAGGCTTTGAGATCAGTATTAGCTACTTAGAAAAAATACAGCCAAATGAGGACAGAAGTTTGACGAAAGAATTACCAATAAAAATGTCTATAAATTCCTACATGGACAAGAATTTCGCTAACAAACTGACCATCGTCTGTTTGTGTCCATGTATTAAAGAATTAAATAGAGTGTTCTTATACCCACAGCAAACAGTCAGCACGCTGGAAACTATATTACTGAATTACAACTATAAAATCGACATTTTACCATCGAAGAAATTATATCATGCTAATGAAATTTCTCGGTTAATTCCAAATTAAGTGAACCCCTTAAACATATAGTAATTGTTGTAAAAAGCGCATAAAACGAACTTTAAAAAAATGATTAGTACTGTAAGAGTGTTGCTCATAATTCGAGAAGAAATACGACTTAAGTAGCGTAAAGGCGACTGCATATTTAAAACCAAGAAACACATTGCTTGAAAAGTCAAAAACAGAAAGGTAAATGAAAGTAACGCATTTTCAGTATGTGATGTGTAGGCTAATAGAATTAATTTCGGAAATCATCGCGAAAACGCATGATAAAGGAATGCCACGTTTTTTATCTGGGAATTCTTATAATAAATTCCATAATGAGATAATATATCTTTAATTGGAGTAGATAAACTAAACTATCGCCCGGTTCACACCCCACCCACGTCTATTGAACAGTTGGAGAGGCACATCGCTTGTTCCCTGTTTAGGATGTGCTTTCCGGCTTTCTCTCTTCTAATCTTTTCACTCTTACGTAGCCCCCTGCACATCAGTGGCGTTACCGCCTTGCTCGGGGTGATATGATTAAAAGAAAAAAAATATTTACAGGCCGAAAATGAATGAAACATACAAAAATATGTTATAACATGCAGAATTTATATTCTGACAGCAAATTTCGCACCAAATAAATTATAAGCTTCGATGAAATCGGACATTCCAAAGTCCCGGTTGCATCTACATTTCGCTGGGTCGTTAAATAGAGCATTTTATCTGGTAGTGGTCTACAGTTATAACAAGTGGCCTGAAATATTGGAATGCAGAAGACCAAATACCTCGTTATCAATAAATTTCTTGCACGTAATCTTTGCGAGGTTTTCGTATCTGATTTCTTGTTTTTGTTTCGGACTAAAGGACGTAGTTCACATATAGTGAATACAAGTTATTATACAAGTCCTTAAAGATACAACGTATTACAACGCTTTCGTATCATCCAAGGTCGAACATACAAGCGGAACATTTTGTTAACACGTTACAATTACCTCTTACAAAATCAGATGTTGTTGCTGTATGAGAAAATGATTCAGTAAGTATTCAGTGTTTTTAGAATTAACAGTACATCAGGAATGTTGCAAGTAAAATTGATATTCGATAGAAAATTTAAGAAAATTTCCAGATAATACAACCTTAATTGTGGATTCTTGTTAAGAAAACCACACAATATAATAATAACACAAAAAGATATGAGAGGAAAAATGTTAGTGTATTGAACAGAAGATATACAACCTGTACACAATTAGTCGATTAGGAATACGTTTTAGTGGAAATCAAATATATACAAAGAAATAAGTCCGGTAATAAGTCTATATTTCTTGCTTACCAACGAGCGGGGTTCAAATGCTCCGGCTAACAACTCAATACAACTCAATTCAACAGACAACTGCTTATGCTGCTCCAACCCCTGTAGGCAGAATTATTTGTATATGTGGACGAGTCCATAGAGTGCGTAAATAGGGGTGACTCCCCAACATTAATGATAGGAGAAATCATTACGGAATATACCTGTAAATAATTACATTAATCCGGACGAAAGTTATTTTTCAAAATGTGCCGAAGCCGATAAGATTTTTGGAAATATGATGAGTTAAAAAAAAGTCGAATCTCTTGCATCGTGCAGGGACAACGTAGAGTATAAAACTTATCTCAAACATTTAAGACATTGCCACCACAATTTGTAAAGTCCCATGCAAGACGTTTCCTTTAAAGTATACATTCGGCATACCTAGGCGACCAGGATGTATTGAACTGCAATCTTACGACCAAAAAAAAGGAGCTACGTCGAAATTTTTAAGTGTGCAACCAACACCAAAAATTAGCGACATCGGAGGATAGTCTTGGGAAGGAGTCAGCTCAAAACAGGATGCAGTTTGTAGGAAGAGAATGTCGGTATCGATACATGTACTCAAAACGGGTGCTCCATGCAACAAACGTATCTGTTGACTAAATTGTGCTACTGGGATTACGTGACTATAAATATATAATATATAAAAGCACTCAAATAGAAGTCCCCATCAACATGTTTTATTAAATTCGCAAAATTCTTTGAAAGGGAGAAATTTTACGATTAACTTAAAAAGAGAATGAACTTAAAAAAAAGAGCAAACAAGAATTGCATAGTTTTTAAAGGAAATTAACCTATTAATAGACAAGTAGTCACGCCAGATCGAATGACTGCCTCTTTCTTAAAACTTTCACTTTACGAAAGAGTCAATGATCTGATCACTGCTGTCTCTAGCGGTCAAAGCCCAAATAGTCATTAAAGAGACTGGTTACTTTATTTGAAACAAGTTGGCGTTCTACTCCATCCCCCAAAATGTAGACTATTGTGGTCGAAAATTCTGGTCATTGTCACCGTTCCAAAAACTACTTGTTAGAGTTGTAGGGAAACTCGTTACCTTGCGTTTCCGGTCCAGAGAATACATATGAGCTTTGAGCCGTAGGCTGCCAAATACTCCTTTGGCCAGTACTGTTTCATCCGCTGCGCCTGTATTAGGCCTAGCGATGTCTCAGACACTGGAGTCAAACCTCCAATTATGGCAAGCCACCCACTTTCTTAGATACTAATGCCTAACGATAGTGCGGGCATGATGAAGAAAAAAAGGGAATGAAAATCATTTTTTTAGTTGCTTCGAGAAGAGCCACACTACGGAGCTTTAGTATCCTAATGTATACAGGATAAAATACACCTCCATCCACATTCCCTCTACCAGATCTAAGGACGACACAACAGAGTCATATGCATACCTAACCAGTGGGTTTCAATAATTGAACGAACCAAGCTGAGAAAAATTTGAGATAATGAGGAAACTGATGGGCAATGAGAGTTAAACCAGTGGGGTTCTCAGTTACATCATTCACTGCCCCGTCCAGTCATTCTCCCCCAAAAATCATCGTTTCCTTCTTTCTATGACCAGATTTTTAAACCTTACTCCCATAAGAATAGCAGCCTAGGATCGCTGCTATTATGAAGTTCCCGGGCACAAACACACATGTGTCCACACCTAAAACTTTCTCTTCTCATACTCCCAAAAGTTATCTTAAAAAAGAATGAGAAGAGACAAAGGATTCCATCATTTGACTCCAAGTAAGAGAAAAATGTTTACTTTTAACCCATATTTAATAGCGGGAATACTATCAGCAAAATATATTAAAAGAAATGCCCAAAAACATTGGCTCGAATCAAAAGGCACAAAGAAGTTAAAGCATTGCTTAATTTCAAAAAATTGTATGGAAAAGACAATTAATTTCCCGAAAGCCAAGGATTGCAGAAACATTGGGAAATTCTGCAAAAGGCCAAGGATATTTTCCCGAAAAAAATATTTTTCATTTTACTTTAATGACAATGACGTGAAGAGGCTGAGTTAATTTGTTCGGTATGACTCTAGCCATTTGTACTGCCTTCCCTTTCTAAAGTATTGAAATTAACATATCTTTTAAACACTGGCGGCCTGTCTCTTGGTGATTCCATCAAAATGTTGATGAGTACTGGTCCGATGGTACAGGCCGTTGGTGTTGCTTCCCCGGCTATTTTGAATGCAGAAGGGCAATCTCAATCAATGTCCTTCTTCAGTTACCGGAGTCATGAAGGTTGAGACACACTCGAGATCATTAGTGTCTACGGGTGGATATGTTTTTCTGGTTTCCAACGAACAATCATGAAATTCTGTCTTAGGGGTTTATAATACAAACATTTGAAAAGTTAATTTCGTTGGATGACCATTTCAGTGAGTTAAATCTCGCTTCATCAGAATGCTGGAAAACAAAAACTATTAATTCAAATGTTCTAAAAGTTTTCTAAACCAGATGAAGCCTGAAAACATGATCATACCCAGGAAGTTAAGATTGGGTTGGATCAACAAATTAAAATTTATTGACATCATTTATAGGGACACTGAATTTGGCAGAGTAAAATGCCTCTGTTTTAGAAAAAACTCAATCTTTACTCCATGACAGTTAGTTTTGGATAAAAATGATTGTCGACTCTGGGTATTGATTTCAATGTATACTTATATATTTACAAAAGCTCTACAACTGTGTATTTTAACTCAGGAATAGGGCATTACTTTACAACTATATTTCTACACATATAAACACACACACGTATATATATATATATATATATATATATATATATATATATGTGTGTGTGTGTGTGTGTGTGTGTCCTTTCAATAAGTTTTATCTATGGTTGGTTCAAGGCACGGGGAATTTATCTGATTTTTTTTTACATAAACAAGCTTTCTTCTGTCTCATTTGAAATTCAAACTTTTGTATCATCCACTTTATTTTGTCTTTTGGGAGTCACAACTTTTTTCGGCTGATAGATTCATATTTTTTAGCTATCAGTTTTTAATTCGTCCGTGTGTATGTGTTTCCGTGTGTGCATATGTGCTCCTTTCATTTTGAAGCTAGAAATAATGAAGATATTGGCATTTTAGATTTTGTTGGTATGAGATGTGTGTGAATGAATTTAATTGGCCTTTTTATTAGAAATGCATGCAGCGAGACCATTAACTCGACCGAATGTCGCAGTCAAGATATCGGAAGCGAGGAAGAAGCTATGTCCACAAAAGAATGCCTAAATTATTTCAATTCAAATGTAACGTTAGGGTTACATTACCGTTGAGAATGGTATATGAAGAGAAATGCACAAACTGCGTCGCTCTTGGTATACTTTCCGCCTAAAGCATGAAAGAATTTCATTGCCCAACAGGAATTCAGATACAGTAATATTCAAACGTATTCTATCAATTTAAGTAAGCTTAATGATTTCGAATAAATTATAAGATGACATCCTGTGTTTAATTTTTAACATTACAGCATTATTGAATTTGTAAAAAATATTGTTAATCTTCTTCTTAGGGTAAAAATCCATCTCCCCCTATCTCATCTTGCCACGAATATCTTTCAGTTATTGTATGAGAAAGGAACAGTTATTTCATTTATTGTGTCGTCACTATTCAGAACATAGGGGCAACGAGTATCTACCACTTTATTATCGTTCATAGCTTTTCGTAATTCATGTTTTTTTCGCTATCACTCGTAATCCCCGTTTTGCCCTCCATTAGCACAGGCTTGTTAGACAGGTTACTGAATACTACCGTCTCTCATTTTAATCAATCTTCTATGAATGCAAGATTCTTCGAGTCATCATTACTGAATATGTGTCCTAAAAATAAACAACTGTTTCTGTTTTTTTTTATTTTTAAGTACATGGGTATTTTGGTATTACTCTATAATATTGAGATGTGTTATTATTACATAATTTTCGTATTGTTGTACTCATCATTGCCATATTTTTTTTAATCATTTCACCCCGAGTAAGACGGAAACGCCACTGATGTGCAGGGGGCTATATAAATGTAAAAAGATTAATTAGAAAAGAGTGAGGAGTACAAACTAGTTAGAAAGGAACAATAGGAAGCTGAAAAAGCAGGTGCGATGACAGATACATAGATGGAGAGAAAGGGAAGGTTATACAGGGATGGGTAGAGAGCTAGAGGCCAGTGGTTACTAGATGAGTATTGACTTTGCATTTAAATTTCTAGAGGTTGTAGCCGTCAGGAAAGAAAGAATACGGGAGCGAGTTCCACAGGCGGGAAGTGCGAGAGAAGAAGCTGCAGGAGTAGAATTGTCGTCTGCATTTGGCTAACCTCACTGTGAATGGGTGGGACCCAGTTGCCAGTCTGGTTGCACGAGTAAACACCTGTTGAAGAGGCATCAGTGACTTAAGTTCGTCTGAGCAGAAGCCATGAAAGTATTTATAGAACAGACAAAGGGAGGCCACATTTCGACGATGGGGAAGTGGCTGCAGTCCAGCCGCCAGATCAGTACCTATCACATTACAGACTCTCCTTGCGACATTTCGAATGTTATACGTTAAACCTTCTTTAGATGATAGCAATATTAAACAGAACTATTTTTATCACTTAAGTATATCAATTCATTCCATGTGCGATGCTACTATTGGATACCTTAGCTGAACAGAGTGACAACAAAGGATTACAAATAAACTGCAAGACAACCGAATGCATGGCACTTTAATATGCCAAGTACAGGACGGTGATACTAAAATTAAGCAGATACAAAATTTAAATACCTGGGAAGCGTTATAACAGAAGATGGAAAGGGCGACAGGGAGATCCGAAGGCCAATTGGCATGGCGAATGAAGCATTCCAGAAGTATTAAGAAACAGGACAATTTCGCTAGAAACAATGAGGAGAGAGATCTGGATTGCTATGTGTTGTCTGTTCTACAATATGGCAGTGAATGATGGACAATATCATCAAAGATGAAAAAAAACTTGAAGCAACTGAAATGTGGTACTACAGAACGATGCTGCAAATATCGTGGATTAAGCATGTGATCAAGGATGAGGTCTTAGAAATGATGGAAACAAAAACGAAATTAATACTGAGCATCAGGAGGAGACAGCGGAAGTTCCTAGGACATGCAATGAGGAAGGAGGTCTTAGATAAGCTGATACTAACAGGCCAGATAGAGGGAAAAAGAGATAGAGGAAAACAACTGATAACGTATTTGAAAGACCTAATCAGGTGGGTGATAGAACGAGGTTTGCAGGTGTAAGCGTGCTAAAAGCCACCAGTAAGAGGGAGACATGGAATGCCATGATCGCCTACGTCCTGAAAAGTCAGGGCAAATAGAAGAGGAATAATAGTCCAACAAATAATTACAATATTTTAATAGATGCAATAATCATATATCAGTTTTTAATATTATTTTTTCTTCTTCTTCTTTTTCTTCTTCTTCTTCTTCTTCTTCTTGTTATTATCATTCAAATTCTGCTATGATCAAAATACCGGTAAAACTTAGGCAGGTTGTTGGGTATTGTTATGCCTACCTTTAATTCAATTTTTCTACCTCCCATATCCTCACTAGCGTTATATGGTCAAAGTAATTCTTTTACATCACTTAAACTGGGATTTCTAGGTATTTATTCATGCGTTGTTGGGTTCATTTTTTATCATTCCAAGAACATTTATGACACCTACTTTTCTTGTTTCAATTTCCTCATTATTTGTATTTTAGATTCCAGGTTTTTATACTTTAAGAGATTTTCAAATTCTTTGTTGCTATCTTACAATTCGATAGACTAGCCAATTTTTCTTTTCTTTTTGACTTTTCACAATAATGTCCAGTATAATTTTATTCAATGTTTCTTTCTGAGTATATAGTGTAATCTCATTGAATGGTGACATCTAATCTTTCTGTAACATGAGTTGAGTGGTGTTCAGATCAGTGTTTGTTTACATATATTTCAATATGGTTGCATATTGTTGAATGTAAATATTGCCCCATTCTAACTTGAGGATTTTTATATTTATTTGGGGTCAGTATAAACTATCCTGAGATTAAATTAGCCATTGGTATCTGGTATCTATCACAAAACCTGCACTTTGAATTCACATTATTTTCCTGAATGGTCCTAGTGAAAAACGCTGGTGTTGTGCTGCAAGTATAATAACTTCAGTGTTACACTTTAATCCAGATGCACGTCACTATCAGAATCATTTCAAGTTTAAAACTTTAATTCATCCATGTAAAATACCTGGCTTATTTTCTTTTGTGCTATTTTAAACACATTCCGTCTTGTTAGCTAATTAATCTTATTAGTGATTTACAAAATAGTAACGGAAACCAAGTGTCACATTGAAATATTCAACTGTTGATGTTTGTTTCACAACACATAGAGTTTGAATTTATAAGATTATCCTCTTATTAATTAATCAGTTTTTACATCCTAAAAAACACGTTTACACACTTTTCTTTTTTAGCGTAGTGTGTCATTTCTTTCCCAGAATATATGTCTGTTTTCTCAAAATAAATGTCAAATATTGTTGGAAGACTTGTTGATCGTATATAGATTTTCGGGATATTTGAAAAAAAGTATTTCATTTGGTTAACCATGTCGAGATTTAGTAGTATCATTAAAAATTCCTTGAAGATTTTGCCCAAATTTTTGTTGTTTGTATATTGTACTTTGTTTTGTCATTTACTTAAAACATTCAGCTGAAAGTTAGAAATATTATCCATTCCTGGAAATATATTGTTGCGTTGTATTTTTCTTTTTTTAACCATGCAATTCACCATCCTTTTCTGTGATTTCAGTCCTTGTATGTCCTGGTTTAGTTTACATTTTTTCTATCTCCAAATTGTTTTTTTTTAAGTTCTTAAGAGTAAGCTTCGATTTTTCCCCAGATGTGCATAACCGCTTTCATCTTTCTTTTGTTTTAGGCGTGTCACTTAATTTTTTTGTTTACTTATTTCTTTGTAAAATTTCTTTGCATCTGTTTGAAAGATATTGTTCTGTTTATGTATTATCTAGCTTCTTTTTGAACAGCGTCGTTTTTTAGCCTTGTTGCATTGTCTATTTTTTATTGTTTGGTCTTTTCTTTCGTTGACAGGAATTCATTTTCTTTCCGAATATTGTATTTTCTTTCGACTCTTCTGCCTGTTCTTGTTCTTCCAATTATTCCTCTTGAAAATTCATCGAATACTGATAATCCACTTCTAAGTTGTTCGGTTTCTTTTTCAACTTTACTTTTCGAAGGTAGATCTTCATGTCTGTGAGACTGCATTTTTTTTTGTACTTTGATGTTCACATTTTTATTGAAGCTAAAGCTGGTGCATATATTGATTTATTGAGATTTATATGAGTGTCTTCTTCATTCGGAATTAATCAAATTAATTTGAGTTCTGAATTGTATAGTTTAATTGTTTTGTGTTTATGCAATTTTGGAAGTTTGTTCTCTGTCCTCCATTTCAATATTGCGTATCTGACATATATTGCATGATTTCTTTTTGTCTTCTTTTATATTATTCTTGTTTTCCACAAAATGATTATCTTCAATGTGTTTTGAACTCGTTTTATTGACGTCTTTTGACCGACTATTGTGCTTGCATTTGTTTTAATTGATTTAATTCCTAGGTCTGTAAATTTCGCATGATGTACCTTCTTACATTGGATAGTTTTTTTTAAATAATGTACTTCCTAATTGTTTGCCTAACCTTTCCTCGCAGAATGTCATGTCTCATGAGTGATGTCTTTCTGTAAGGCTTTGTGTAACGCTTGATGGAATGCCGTCATAAAATATTTGTACTCTTTACGGGAACATTTATTTTTTTCTTTTATAAACGGTTATGGATCTAGTTAGAGATTTCGCTGAGATTACTCGGTTGAGAGGATTGACGATTTATTATTGGTACAGGAGTTTCTTGTGAATTCTCATTAGATATATTTTTTATTGTATACTTTTGCAAAACTTACATCAATATCAGTTTTAGACATGTGTATATATTATTCTATTTACAGCCTAGAGTTCCCTTTATGTTAGTCTGTATTATCATTTTATTTTGATTTATTTCTGCTGCAGGGAATGTGACATACCTCCAGCGCTCTCAGAAATGGAATAGTCTGTGGACAGAAATAATTATATAAATAAATATTCATAGCAACATGTCATTGACAGTCTGAGTAAAATAGCTGCGTACCGCTTTTGTTCAATTTGTCGAACTTTCCTGGAACATAGACGAGGATCCGCTGAAAGCTAGTCTCGACTGGGGAAAAACAGAAGAAATTTTGTCCGTGCTTTCACACTAAGTTAAACCCATGATAATTTGTCTTGCGTCTCATCTAATTTGGGCGTCTGCCCAAGTAGGAAGATCGTAATTATTTCAGACCGTCATTGAGAGTATGCGTGGATTGCCTGCGTTCGTCATTGGTTTACTTTGTTGAACACTCTGCTTTCTGGTAGACAAGGATTTTTGTCCGAGTTCATGAGCTCGAATTTATACATGTTATTTGGCCTTCTGCTGCATTTAACTAGGGCTTCTGCACACGTAGGGAGGACGTAAATAATTCGGATTGTCATTGACGATTATTATCGGACTTTGCTTTCTGTGTCTGTAACAAATTAATTTCTGCTTTCTATCTAAGAATTGTTGTTCTGTTTTATCTAAGATTTGTGTTGTTTGAACTAATACTAGATAGTAATTTTTGAAACATTTCACCCCAAGCAAATCGAGAATGACATTATTTCGCAGAGGTTAACTTGGAGTGAAAGAGAATGAGAGAATTTTAGTGGGGAGAAAGGTGGAAACAGACAATAAATAATCCAGGTTCAGGTAAAGAGAAAATTACGATGACGTTGAATTTCAATCTTTCAAAGTGTAAGTGGAATAGAAGCAAAGCTAAAATGAATTTTACCGTCGAGAATTACAAGAAAAGATTGTTAAAATTGAACTGGCTGTTGCATCAATAATATATCATCAAGGCATTGTCGCCCGTATAAATTCATGCAGTCGACAGACTATGGCGAAGAGATCATCAAAATAATTGTCTGTGTATATTTGTAGAATGTATGGAAGTCGTGTTCCGTAAGTGAGGAAGTAAAAAATGTTGAGATAAAAGGACAAGATCCTTTAAAACCGAGACCACATTTCAGTTTTTTTCTAACATTTCTCAACCGGAATATTAACATGTGGAATTAAATATCCGGGAGAAGAGTTCGAATTTCAGTTGAATTCCTTGCATTTAATTACGCGCAAATAACCCTGGATTAAATAACAGTACAGACTGGGTCCTATAGCAATAGATGACAACCAGTCTACCGCAGAAAGTAACTGAAACCTACTTCGGCATAATATTCAGAAAAGTCAGTCATATCTAATTTTTGACATGATCGCCCAAGCGTGTATCACATATGGCACTTAACTGAGACTGAGTTATTAACATGTACATTATAGAATGCATAGCTGTCTTCGGGGCAAGCCCTCAGCAAATGATAAAACAGGAACAAAGAAGTTAATGATGTTATATTCATAGATATAAACAGAGATTTAAAAAAAGAACGTCTAATTCAATTAACAGGTAATTTGATAGGCTGTGTAATTCAATGATATTGGAAATTATTTGTAATATAATAACATTTTCATATATATTTGCGCACATACTTCTCCATGATACTTTGTCGGTGAGTGTATTCGCTTGATATTTAGCCTTTCTTGTATCTCTCAATTCAGTGTCCCAGCCTGAAGATACGTTTAACTTGTAGATGTGTATTAGTTAATCAGACACTGATAACTTTTCGATCTTATCTCACCTTCGGCATCGAACCAAATAAACATATCAGTGATTTTTGTTTGTTTAGAACGAATGTCTCTTCGTGTGTTTGATTTTTCATGTTTCCATACAAGTATAGAATAGCAATTACTATATAAATAAGTATGTGAGATTACATTTAGTCAACATCAAAGATATCATTTGATTGTATATATATATTAATTATATATATATATATATATATATATATATATATATATATATATATATATATATGCATATATATATATATATCAATTATCTAAAGAAGCATTGGATGCTTTTATTAATTAGATTTTTATCACTACAAAAGCTGTTTAGTGATTTCTCATATTTTAGCGAAAGATCCGTTTTTTTTTTATTAAAATTTATATTTAATTAGTTTTGTCCACCGAACTGACAATTGGATAAATATTTTTTTGAAGATAAATCTGAATCTCCGGTAGGATTCCAATCTGCGTTCCCTCGGTAGAAAGGAAACAAATGTACTTTAATTGGTTCGGGCTCGAAGAGACATTGCATATTTTAACACACGCACACGCACACACACACAGACACACAGACACACACCAAAACACACACAAATCTAATAAAATGTAACCGCAACTTCTAGTCTGACAGATTCATTTTGTACACTTAAACCTGTGGAGCTTCATTCCGTATTCATGCTTCCCCAACAGCTACAATCATCAAGAATTTAAACGTCTCTTTGACGTACATCATTTCCCTCATGTTTTTTTCTCCATCCGCTCTACTCTTATCAGAGTATCTTGATCCTTCTCTTACCTACTTCCTGACACCTCCTATTAACTGTCTCTCTTTCTCATCACTTTAATCCTCTGTTGCGGTGATAACGAGCAAGGGCTCCACGCAGATGAGCTGGTCGTAAACCAAAACAAAATAAATAATAATATTTCTTGCGGACCCTTTTCGGGAGCCGACGTGAATTTTCTTTATCGTCCAACGGGAAGCCAAGAATTAAATCCGGCTGTGAATTCCCAAATGACTTCATCGGAACCCGGAAAATGAAATAAATGGACGGCACGAGAAAGCAAACGGGAGTTGAGAAAATGCGAGCATATTTAACACGTCCCTTGAGATACGCCAAGCGATCCTATTATGATGCATCTCCTTTCTCTCTCATCTTCTTTTTACTGAGCCACTCACCGAATGACTAAGCGGAGATTTCAAAGACACTATTAACAAACGAACACACACATACATACGCACAAACTCTTTTCGGCAATTGCTGCCATAAACATTTTAACGACTTTTTTACCAACCAAAAGACATTATTTTATTTATAAAAAAATAACCTTATATATATATAAATGTTTCTATACACAATTTTATTTGCTTGTTTTATACTCCTCAGATATTGGGCTATATACTGAAAAGGCTAAATTCACTTAATCTGTTTCAACACACAAATACACTTTACTATGTCCGATAATCCACCATAATGTAACCCCCTGCACACAAGTGGCAATAAAATTGCTTTGCTTAACGTGAAATATTTAAAAAAAAGAGAAAAATTTGATAATAAATAAAATTGTGCAAATTCTAATGTTCATGAATATTTATGTATTGATTAATTTTTTAAAGTAATTTAATATTTTCATATGAAGTTGTTTAATTTCTTCAAGAGTTAGTCGTTTACATATGCAAAAGTCTTTAATATTCGTATTCATCTATTTTTGAAAAATATTTTGTCATATATACTTGATTATAAAAAGAGTATTTTTATAAATTACGGCGATATTAGAAAAATCACGGGTAGAAAAAATATATTTGTAAGTGTCACTCATTGAAATGTAACGGTTGTTTTGGATTAAATATGCTATTTTGTATTTTATTAAATTTAACATTTTTGGAAATCAAAGTTGTGTTTGAAATTATTTGTGAATGACTAATTTATTTGCTAATTTTATTTTTCCATGGGAGATCCCATATTCATTTAATTATATTGTTTAAGATTTACTGATCTTGATCTCGATTGATTGAAATATTGTTTCGATTTTGCAGGTTTATCTACATTTACAAAATTATTTAAGCCATAAATCTATATTTAGATTGTAAGATATTGTTTGTGATAATAAATATTTTACGAATGCAAGTTATACGAATTAACCCACATCTGAAGAGTGAAGAAGTGTGTTAGTAGTTTTCCCAAAGGCATTTTCAGGTATGTGGATATAACGAAAACAGAACACGGCTTTTTTTTTTTTTTTTTTTTTAATCATTTCACCCCGAGCAAGGCAGAAACGCCACTGATGTGCAGGAGGTTACATAAATGTAAAAAGATTAATTAGAAAAGAGTGAGGAGTACAAGCTAGTTAGAAAGGAACAATAGAAAGCTGAAAAAGCAGGTGCAATGACAGGTACATGGGCGGAGAGAAAGGGAAGGTTATACAGGGGAGGGGAGAGAGCTAGAGGCCAGTGGTTAGTAGGTGAGTATTAACTTTGCTTTTAAATTTCTGGAGGTCGTAGCCGTCAGGAAAGCAAGAATACGGGAGTGAATTCCACAGGCGGGAAGTGCGAGAGAGGAAGCTGCAGGAGTAGAATTGTCGTCTGCGTTTGGCTAACCTGACTGTGAATGGGTGGGACCCAGTTGCCAGTCTGGTTGAACGGGTAAACACCTGTTGAGGAGGCATCAGTGACTTAAGCTCATCCGAGCAGAAGCCATGAAAGTATTTATAGAAGAGACAGAGGGAGGCCACATTTCGACGATGGGAAAGTGGCTGCAGACGAGTCGCCAGATCAGTACATATCACATTACAGACTCTCCTTTGGAGCTTGTCAAGAACACTGAGGAGAACGGCAGGGGCACCTGACCATAAATGGCAGCAGTACTCCATGCACGGACGGATGGTTGACTTGTATATATGCAGGAGGGATTCAGGTGGAAAAAACATCCTGGATCGACATAGTGACCCAATCTTCTTAGCAGTAGATTTTGCTATGGATTCAATATAGTGCTTCCATTTGAGGTCTGAGGACAGGGTAAGTCCGAGGAGGCGTAGTGTATTACTCTCCGGGAGAATCATCTGGTCCATGCTTATGGGAGGCAGAAGAGGTTGGCTGTAATGGTTGACGGACAACAGCTTGGTCTTAGATGAATTGAAGTTGACAAGCCACTTCTTGCCCCAGTTCACCACAGAGTGTAGATCCCGCTCAAGGTCAGCAGCGAGATTATGTCTGTCCGCCACGACAGGTTTCTTACTGGAGCGGGAGTATATTGTAGTGTCATCTGCGTAGATGCCTACTTGAGACTTGATCTCATCTGGGAGGTCGTTGATGAAAATAAGGAAGAGCGTTATACTTCCAATTCCGTGTCGTTATCCTTGAAAACCGGCAGCACATTAAGAAAAAAATACAGCAACTGCTATTCACAAACGTTCATCCAAATGTTTACTAACTTGTAAATTCATCTATGAGGACCTTCGTCAAAATTATTGAAATAAATAGCTGTTACAGGATTTTGAAAAATAATTGAGTGTTTCAGTTTTCATTTAGTCATTTGATTTTTTTCTTTTTTTTTTACATTGGCAGGCTTAAGGTTATCCGCATTAAATATGAGGGCTTACACACGCGTATGGGCGCCTGTGCGTACGTTTGTGTGTGCGTGTTGCAAGATGATATACAGATTTTTAAATATTATCCACTTTCTTTAATCAGATTTACTAATAAACAAAGTATGTAAATATACATAACTTTTTTTTAACTTTTTTTTATGCACAAGGATTCTCTTTATTATATTTAAGATGAGTTAATATTAATCGCATTAAGATTTTTGGTTTAATCTTTGTTGCTCACCTGTAACCTTCCGTATATATATATATATATATATATATATGGAAGAATGGTAGATTAAATGATAACAGTAGTTACTCACGCATTTACGCATCGTTCATTCAGTAATAAATTTGAATAGTCTCGGCTATTGACGTGTGTTTACGGTTTTATAACTCACCAAAATCCGCATTCATGTACCGAACGCGCATATCTCAGAGGTAGACTATCCGAATGACAATTTGATTAGATTTCAATCCTGGTTAGAAGAAATCAGATGTCTCCCCGTAATGATCAGCTGTGATTCAGCAAAACAGATATGTCTGCGGATGACTATATATATCTAACTTCATACTTGTAACCTGCAGCAATCGATTCATTTGAGTATTCGACAGGCAATTCTGAACAATTCAACACTTAATCATTTAGGTCATGTTATTGTCGTTCTATCATTTTTTCAATGTTTTTTTTTAATCTTTTATGCTTAAAAGTTTCAGATGATTGAGTAAGAATTTTTATCCACGAAATCTTGAATATGATTTGTCTTTTCACCATCAAAGCTTTTCGCAATTGTTCAAAATGGTAATAATACGTTTGGTCAATGTAGTTATTTATGGCTGTTGTTGGAAGAAGAGAAAAATTAATTACCAAAATTATTTTTCTTTTTGTATTATTCACATTGTATGTGGGTTTTCTTGGTCGTTTGTTCTATTGTATTTGCCTGGCCAAATCTTGATTAGTTTTTAAGATAATAAATTTTGCTTTACAGTTTTTCCTCAAAAAAGAAAATACAAACGGATCATCGAAATATTTAGTAACGCTTCTCAATTCTAGAACTTTTGCGGCAATTGATGTTTGCTTAAATATTTGTCAACAGTGAATCAACATTTTGAAAATAATTCATGACAGAATATATAAATATTGTTTTTAGTAAGAATATTTATAGATAGATATCGGTTTACTGATACAATTCTTGCTAATTAACCCACAGCTGGTAAGAAAAGTTGGATTTATACCTTTCCTAAATAAGATTAGCATAAATACAAATTAAAAAAGAAAACAACTGAAATTGGACATCCTCTTTCCAGTTAATAATCACGCGTCATTGTACATTACATCAACCAGAAATACGACTATACACCACGTGGAATTTGCAAGAGATCGCCCGAATAACAGAATTAAAGTTCCTTAACATAGGTGATCTTACGTGAATGAATGTTTATAATTGACTTGGTTGTAAACCTCATTTTTATACAAATTGATTGAATTTGTCTTAAATAATAAAGACAAAAAGAGTCTCTGAAAACGGACGAATGGTTACAGACATATACGTCAAAGATACGAAGTCAGACACTCTTTAAATATATATGTTGATACCTGAGTTATGAATATTTGAAATATAGATCTATGATTTAGCTAATATTTATAATTTAAGCCTAGTATTAAAATTGCGGGGTGATATGTTACTTCACTGTTAGTTATATATACGCACTTTTAAGTCGTGGAGTTTTCATCCGTTTTATTTGCTTGCTGTTCAACTACTTTGCAAAATTTAAATGCATCATTAATCCTCATCTTCGATTTCATTGGATCAAATCACCTTTGCTAACATCTTGTCTCCTAACTATTGACAACTACATATCTGTATGAATTTCAACAGTTATATATTCATATCTATCTATCTATCTATCTATCTATCTATCTATCTATCTATCTATCTATCTATCTATTTATCTATCTATATATGAGGTTATGTATTAAAAAATATACACATGTGTAAACATGTGATATACCACTTCATACGGTATATATTGCTGCTGTTTCTGCTGGAAAAACAATCGTCTTGCCGGATAAACAACAACAAAATATATATCAAATAATTTGAACTTAATGTACGTACGCATATATGAGAGAGTTGGCTCACTCGTGTTGCCTACCTTTGCGTCCTCTCCAACTCCTCCGCTGTTTTATGCTGTTAACTCTGAACAACCCCACTCTCATAGAAGATGTTTTTCACCGCACTTTGTCCAATAGCGTCATCTTGTGTCCAGGGCCGTTCGTTTATCATTTTTTGCATTATTATTATTTATTTTTCCAGTTGTCTTTGAAGTCATCACATAACTCTGCAATTTTTTAAATATTTCCTCTTTTATCAAATTATATTATATGGGTCATATGTGTGTCATCTTTTGTCCAGGCAGAGTTATGTATCATTTAGCATTATTATTGGCTTTGGGCCAGCTGCCTTTAACGTCATTAGCTTGCTCTGCCATTTTGTTATATTTTCTGGCGTTTAAAGCAAATGTTTTGACGCAAACACAATTTTGTCGATCATTCTGCTTTCTTATTTTTCCAAAATAATATTTGTTTAATGTAAATACATTTTTGTTTTATATTTACTTATCTTGAAACCGCTTCCTCTGATTGAAATGATATTTCTCTTATATAAATATAATTTTGTTTTATATTTCCTGATCTTCAAACCGCTACTTTTAATTGAAATAATATTTCTTTAATATAAACACACCTTACCTGCAATTGCACCACACACCCACACTAATACCATAAAGATGAATTCTCATTATTTCAAATAATATACAGTTGTTTCGATACATGTCGAAATAAATGTAACTTAATCTCACATACTATATTATATTTAACGAGTTATTTCCTCGATTACTAACTATCATGATGTTTGTGATACCTTATGTCTATGGCTGTGTTTTTGAAATACATACAACAGTAGTAATGCTGAGAAAATTGATATGATGTACGATTCTAAAATTAAGAATATCGTTCTTGTTTAAAATTAAAATATTTCTTTGTGTTTTAATTATATTCTTGAAGACGGAATTTACTTAAATTGACTTAGAGTTAATGAGTATTGCAGCGAGGGCTTTACTTCTTGTAGTTTCTGATCAGAAAAAGGTTTATTTAATTTTCAAGTTAATACTTATGTATTTCATGGGAAAATGTTGCCACTATTTCCTAAAGATCCGCTTCTCATTTAATCTTAGGTTCTGTTCAATATAATTATAGCAGCTTCAGATAATTTGTAACAAAATTAATTTCAGTTATATTCTTTGTTAAATTGTTAGTTTTTATTAGTTGACTTAATAGCAATTATTATATTTTCTATTTTTATTTTGTGGAGGGTAATCTGAGAGGTCCGAGTAGGATATGATATTAAAGATGATTGCACGCATCTTTAAATTTAAGTTTTCAACTATTGAAAGTTGCACATTATAGATGTCCGTAAACTGATTTTTTAATTTTTATATAATTTTTTTAGTATTTGATGCGGGTAGTGTAAATCACATTTGCTTAAAAGTTTTATGTAGATGCTTAAGTTTAAATTCGAATTTAACTACTACCAGCAACAAATAATCAATGAAATAAAAATAAATAAATTTCCGGGAAAAATACGGACGAATATAACATGGAAATCTATAGGAGGGCGTGAACATATATTAAAACACCTCAATAACATGTTTCTATATTGTAATTCACTTACACAGAATTTTATATAGGGAAGTATCCGTTTTATCACGAGATAATTTTGGTGACGATAATCAAAATTTGTGACCTACATTGTCGATCGTATTTTCGTAGTCTATGAAATACAGGTACATGTCCATCTCCATTCGTATTGTTTATTTCGATATCATTCGTATCATAAATATTATTTTCATTTTTCTAGTGTCCAATAAAAAACTACACTGTTTTTGACCAATTTCTATGCTGAATCTACTGCGTACTTTATTTTCTACAATCTGGGAGATGAGTTTCGATCTCTGGCTCATTAACCTGATTTTTCTGTTGAGTTCACATTCGTTTGCGTCTGAATACTTAGGCACTAAATTTGCTTAAGTTTTGAGGTATATCCGCGCGGTTGTAGATTTAACAAATTATTAATTCTTGCTGCTTTGTTTCTATTCAATTTAACCATTAAAGGTTCTGATTAAGTTTTTGATATTTCCGGCCAGTCCGTATTTTTACCTGTTGTCGGTTGCTCTCACGTGTTGTGGAAAAGATATTCAATATATTCGTCCCATTGCTGAAGTGTTTTCTTTTTCTCTAATATCAATGTTCCATTCTTAAATTTTGTACATTATTGTGATGAGAATACCATTTTCTGTTCTCTTATTTTTAGGCATGTCTCCTTTATTAGTCATGTTCAATCTCTGTGCTTCTGCACATTTTATGGTTCTGCCATTCACATTTATACGGTCTTTATTTGCTTCTTACATTTTTGTGTAGATTTCTACACTTTTTCCCCGGTCTTGACATTTTTTCTTTTTTTTTTTTTTTGCATTATGTCGAGAAACTCATATGTCACACCCATATTTTTCACTTTACCGTCTTTTTTCTATTGTGATAATGTCGTAAGTTCAACCACAAATGCTTCTTTTAGTGTGTTCCATTTTAAGTTTTAGTTTCCGATTCGTCCCGTGTATTTATTTTTCAGATTGTTGTAATATTATTGCTTAAGATTGAAATCGTTCACGAATCTTTTTTTATTGCAGTCTGGCTGATTCACTACGGTTCTACAATTTATGAAGTTTCACAATATGTTTTATATGAATGATATGTAGACACTTCTGCCATCGGCACATAGATGTTTTGCAGTGAAAACAGCATTCCATCTTATGCTTTTCAACTCGATTTATTTTTTGCATCTCCCCCTGAGCTTCTCCGTGTCCATCACCGTCTTAAATGTTCTTGAAACCACGTATTGACTATTATCTGGTAATCTCCTGTGAAGTATTGGGCCCATCTTCCGCAGCAATTGTTGTTTCCTACTTCGAAGTTGCTAACTGATAATCCTTCCCTCTCGTTGACTACTTAATATTCAGAACTCCCACTATAATTCTCACTTCTTGTGAGCCTTGGTGTTTTCCAGTACGGCGAAGAAAAAATATATATCCTTCTCAGTATTCTGCGTTGTCGGTACATACACCACTATAACAGGTTTGTTGAAGGATTCTCATTTTTATTTGTCTACAAGAACCCTTTTGTATAACTGGCAGTATAACAGAACCCATCTCTTTAATAGTTAAACTAGCACTAAGTCGAATACATTTTAATTCTTTTTACTGCCTGCGTTGATATTCCTGTGGTTTTTCACTAGCGAAATCCTCGTTGTTTGGCCACCGAATTTGTCATATATGTAAAATGTTGATATTCAATCTGTTTATTTTCTTGCTTGACATTCTCCAGCTGTCCACAGTTGTTCAACACTTGCCAGGATTCGTCAATGGCGGCCAAAATCAGAAAAATATTCGATACGCAGATTATACAGTTCTGTTAGCAAACACAGAGAAATACAAGACCACTTATAGAAGGGAATTAATGAAAGCGCAAAGAAAGGAATAAGCATGAACGGCAAGAAAACTGAAAGCATAGTCACCATTAACAAAGGGACCCAAAATGCTAACTATAAATCTGGAATACGGGAATAAGCCAAGTACATAGATTTATATATACGTGAAGTGTCCTCAAAGGAAGCACATTGCGATACTGAGATCCGCAAGATTACTGGCATACTCAGTGTTTGATTCCAGGAGTTGAGTAGAGTATTGAGAAACAAAGAAAAATGTACTGGATTGTACGTGATGTCTTTTTTTCAATATCGCAGCTAATGCTGTACAATTTCATCAAAGAAGTAAAAATGGTTGAAGCAACCAATCTATGGTTGTGCTAAAGATGCGAGGGTAGCATGGCTGAACATGATAGCAACGACGACGTTTGAGAGAGGATGAAATGGAAACGTAAAATTATACTTAACTTTGGAAGAAAACGGCTACATTTTCCTGAACCTGTAATTAAGTAGTTGTTTAGAGAATATGATGCTCACAGGAGGGAAAAGTGATAGAGTAAAGGAAAATATGACACATTTGATTGGCTTGATCAAACTGATGACAGACCTTCGTTTGGGAAAAAAGAGAAAGTTTGTAAAGAGATACAAAATATAGGGATATGTTAAATGCAATTATCATCCCCATGGCAAACTCAAGGAACAGAAGTGTAGTACGCTGCTTTAGGGACAGGATTTTTTTCAGTCCGAAACAATCCTCCACATATACAAATCTACCATCCACCCGTTCATTGTATATTACTGCCATATCTGGTCGGGTGTTCCTGCTATCCACCTATGTGTCCTAGACCAAATCCAACGGAGATTCTGTAATGTGATCCAGCCCGACTTGGCTGATAGGATACAATCGCTTTCTCACAGATGCAGTGCGGCTTCCCTGTGTCTCTTCTACAAATACCTTCACGACTTCTGCAGCGATGAACTTAGCTCACTGGTACCCACTATATATGAATTTCCTCGAGCCACAAGATTAGCAACCAGGTCCCAACATTTAAATGTGATGCCAATAGAATGTATATGCAAATTCTACTGAAACAGCGTTTTATCTCGCACATTCCGCATGCGGAATTCTCTTCCTATTATATGTTTTCCCGACAGCTATAATCTCCAAGAATTTAAATGCAAAGTCAATAGTCATCTCCTATTTCACTAACCTGCATACTCTCTGTCATGCTCCTTTTCCGTCAACTCCAATCTCATTAGTATTACCATCCTTCTTTTATCCAATTCCTGAAACGCTGCAACCTCTCGTTCCTTCTCATAACATTCCTCCTATGTAACCCCTTGCGCAACAGTGGCAGTAAAATGCCTTGCTTGGAGAGACACGATTATAAAATATATATATATATAATCACAAAATTTGGTCTCTTCCAGCATTTGTAAGTTAATTAAGTTGATCTCATTTATTTCTAAGTTGAAATATTAAAAAGTTATTTTAATATCCAGCGAGATACGGATATATCTTAATAACTTATTAGATGAATTTGCTTACCAATATGCTCAATTCTTTCCCGGTAGCTTGATCTCAGTCTTTGAATAATATCAAAGATGGAAATATTACACGAGGAAATTTAGAGCTGCAAAATGTCTGTTTAATCTCTTTCCACCGATATGTCTTTGTGACACTCGAGGCTAAGCACAATACTCTGCTGAAGAATATTAATCTTATATTTGAAAAGTTCGTGAGCTAATAACTACGTGCCAGCCATCCGACCAACAGATCACCATTTGTACATATATAATCACACACAAACATACATAGATTCAAATACACATACACACACACTCATGCACATACACACTCGTATATATTAATAAAATATTAGTGTATTTATTTGTAATTCCTTATAGTGGGTGCTTGCATTTGAAATAAACGACATAATTTATTTATAATTGAAATAGTGTGTTACGATAAAAGTTCTTCGATGTCTTTATATCGATATCGCAAATAGGTATCGACTAAATGTAATATACATGATTAATTTAAAATAAAGCGGGACGTTCAAACATGAGTATCCTATATAAAAACGTGTTAATATATATATATATATATATATATATATATATATATATATATATATTAAAGAAATGTAAATGATATTAAAAAGCGAAGCAACCGGTTTCGATCCTGCTCTTCAGGCGTCTACGGTAGATTTTTATCAGTATTTAAAAAAAAGTGTTTCATGAAAATGAGGAGGATGGAAAAAATTGTGAATAAAAGAAGCTAGAAGCTAACAATATCAAGCCCCAACAACTCACGTTGTTTGCACAGTGCATGCTTTCCGGACATGATATATAAAGCCTTCAGAACCTTGATATGGAATGAAGAGTGTGATCGGGACAAAACAGTGAACCGATCTACACTAAAATTAGCCGCACACTTTTTACTTTTTATAAGATGCTTGCAATTTGCGGAATCGTAGGTATTTGAAACAAATCCATTTCGAGTCAAGGTGTGATTTCTTAATTTAGTTGGGATATGTTCTTTTATTCTCATGTCGAGACGCCGAAATGTTCTTCCTATGTAGTCAACTTCTCAACTACATTTATATTGATAAATTATAGAGTTAATTTGGTGGGGTGGAATAACAACCTTGCGCGCAGAACATAACATGGGCCGGGTTTAAAATACAATACGTACCTCGGCCGAGAAGAAACAACAATGAACATTAGATGAAATTTGTCTAGATCTACTTTTACATTTTGATCCAACGCAGTGAAGTCTGAGATTAATGGGGCATCTTTATCAGTAAAGATTTTATCTTTTTGAATTCAGAAATTTTGTTACAGATGATCGAATGAACAGTATCGGGCGGATAGCCTAAACTGCATAATGTTTCTTTCACAAAACTAATTTCATCATCAAGGAAAGACTCAGAACAAATCATGCTCTGTGAACTAGAGTCCTAATAATGTTTATCTTACGTTTTTTTTAGAATAAACGGAATCCCAACGCGTATATAACCCCGCAAATTTTGGTTTCCTATAGACAGAGGTGAGGATAGTTGTAGGTGTCCGATCTACTAGTTTAAGCTAGTTGAGAATTCGATTCTTTCTCAACAGTAAACCTCAGTGCTGGAGGTATATTATTATAAGAAACGAGAGAAACCGGTTTCACTAGAGTTCATTAACAAATAAACATAGTGTCATTCGCATATCGACAATACACTTAAGGACGAAGTGAACTACTGCGCATTCTCTCCTCGTGAAAGCCAACAAACATATTGGCAAGTGTTGGACCCAAAGGAGAGCCCATCGCGAACCCGTCAGTCTGTCGAAACATAGTATTATTAAAGCTGAATTCAACAGATGACACAGCAAACTTCATCAATTCCGCAAAAACTGATTCAGGTATGCTCGGTGGATAAATAGATCGACGATAAATAAATCACAGCCAATATCTATAGTCTCCAAAAGAGGTACACAAGTATATAATGATGAAACATCAAATGAACACATGAACTTACCGGAAGAAGATAATATTCGGGTGCAGTCAACAAAGAAAAGGAATCCTTCAGACAGAATCCACTTAAGCGTTGTAACACTGGCTCCAAAAGAGAAGACAGCCATTTCGCTACTTTATGTTGTGCTGATACAACCATTGATAGAATAAATCTCAATGGTACACCTTCCTTATAGACTTTGGAACTTCATATAACCTGGGAGGAATGTATCCAGATAGACGAATCTCATCGGATATTTCCTTGCAAAAACCCCACTTTTTACCCACCTACAAAGTGATTTTTGAAATTTTATCCAAGCTTTTTAAATTTTAAAGTTTCCTGCGAAATTAAAGACATCTTGGACACATAATTTGCACGATCAAGAACAACGACACCAGCACCTATATCTGGTCTGGAAATCACTAATTAAAAGTTATTCCTCAGTGAATTAAGTACACGTTGATATTCAGCTGTACACTTAGATTCAGCTGAAGCAACAGAGGAACTCACAAACATGTGAGCCGAATGATTCAATTGGGCTTTCAAATTGCTAACCCCATCCAAGGAAACTAGTTTAAGTTTCGCCAACTGAGCAAAAAGTAATTCAAACTCAAAAAATCTCCTCCTTGTTAGGCATAGATGTTAGAATACAGAAATTCAAACCATGAGCAAGAACAAAAGAATCGAGCTCAGTGAACTCATGGGACGACAAGTTAATGATATTATTTAAATTAGGTTCTGACATGTTTTTATACCTTCTGTGTACAAGAATTTTGAAGTTTGCGTTATGCTTAGTTACTATTTGGTTGCTTCGAATTTTAATATCATTTACAATATGTGACATCAAGCTACACACTTTTATTTCTTTACTTGGTCTAATTACAATCAGAAGTGGGTCACTTGTCGTCCATGACATGAAATTTTGATATTCGCAAAATATTTTATATGGTACAAAATCACCGAAACGCTTAGAATTACAAACACTTCTTCTCTGAGAGGCCTTATGCGAATTCAACTAAAATCGGATAACTTGTAAATCTAGGTCCGAGCCATTCATGTACAGAATAAACTTCCAAATCAGTAAACAGATTTTCCTGTGATAGTTTGTGATTTTATGTATTTTCTAACAGGTTTCACTCAAAAATTTTCAATTGGCACACATGACTGGGAAAAGTAATGGACAATATTGCATTTTGAGCTCATTTATTTCTCAGAAAGTTTTATTTGTATTTCAACAAAAATTAAGATATTTTTCTTAATTCTTCCGTAACAATTTCACGTTTTCTACAAGCTGCAACAGGTTCAACGGAGGAAAATTCCTCCATTTCTTCTGTTACAACATCATCTCATTACGTGACAAGATCCCGTAAGGCTTACCCCATTCTTCTATTAGTACATACAACATTCCTGTTTATCGGCAAAATTAAACAAGCCTGAATTCTGTTTTATAAATAAAATAAAAACCAATACGACGCATTTTGTCTATTGTATGACATTATCAAGGCAATTGGGAAGGTTTATTTTGTGTCAAATATTTATGAATGTTAATGTTCTTTTCCAAATATAGCAGTGCTAAATGATATCTATGACACTTCCGCTAGCTTAATGAATATTCATGAGTATTCCTATACAAAATTTGAAAAAAATGAACTTTTGGCTCTTGTATATAAATAATTGTTGCTAAATATAATCCTTACATTTGTTTTGATAAAGTCTGTCAGGAGATAAAACGCGTTGGCTAAGTTAAGTTTTCCTATTTTTCCTTTTCATACTGTTCTTTTACAGATATACTTTATCTATAATATATATAATGTCGAGCTGTTGCCTTGGATATCTCAAAAGCGTTTGACAATCTGGCATGCTGTCCTTCTACGCAAGATACGGAACTATGGTATAACTGGACAATTGTTTGCTCTAATCCAGTCGTTCTTTTCAAATTGCTTAATGAAGGTAGTATTGAACAAACATGCCTCCAGATACGCAAGTATTCTGAAGGCTCTATTCCTAAGTTTTTTTCTGATCTTCATCAAAGATCCCTCTGATGTAAACTTATCCCAAGTAGGCATCTACGCTGATGACAAACATATTTACTCCTTCCTCGATCAGAAATCTGCTGAGGCTGACAAAGCGAAATTAGCTGCTGAGCTTAAAAATACCTCCAATCGATGGTGGACTGGGATAAGAAATAACTTGTGAATATTAATGTCTCCAACACAAAGCTGCTATCACTTAACCACCATAGGCGATCGCTGCTACCTGCCATTAGCATGGATTAGGATAGTCTTCATGAAAACAAAATACTGCGCGTCCACCGCCTAACTTTCTCAGCCGACCACAAGTGGAATGACTATATCAAATCCATAGCCAAATATGCTACTAGGAATCTCAGTTCACTGTCTAGGTCTTGGATTTTTTTTCCATCTCGATTCATCCTGCACATATATAAATTAACCATCCACCCGTGTATCGAATAAAGCTGCCATATCTGGTTGGGAATCCATGCTATTCATTTTGGGGTATCTTGTCAAATCCGACGGGTAATTTGGAATGTGATCGATCCTGAATTGGTAGCTTAGCTTTATTCACTTTCTGACCGGCGTAAGGTAACTTGCCTCTGTCACTTCTACCAATGCATTTACGGATTTTGCTCTGACGACCTTAGCTTACTGGTGTCCATTCTGCATGAATTTACTCGAGCTACTGGTCTAGCAACTAGGTTTTAACGTTGAGAGTGAAAATAAAAAAATGGAACTTCAACGTCTACATTAACAGATTCTTTACTCGCATTTCCTGCCTGTGGAATTCCCTTTCGTATATTTGCTTCCCTGAGAGATAAAATCCTCAAGAATTTAAATGTATGGTCCATTTCTATCTCCTACCTTCTTGAGTAGCATCCTTTCAGTCATATTCTTTTCCCCGTCCACTTTACTCTCATCAGCTATCTTCACACCTGTGTTCTCAGCCTTCTTACCTTTTCTCTGTTACCCGCTATAACATTTCTTTCTCTCTCATCGCTCTCCTTCTATGTAACACCTACCTTGCTTGGAGTGACATGAAATACATATATATATATATATATATATAAGTAGATTATCAACCAATATATATCCTATTAATTCTTGCTGTGTGTTATGTGTTTACGTCACCTCAAGAAATATCTCACTGCAGAAATATTAGGATTATACATCTCGTCATATCAAGACAGTCTTAGAAATACGAGTATATTCAATTCGTCGTCGACTTACGAACACAATTGTTTACAGCCTAAATTTTGCAAATAGATTTGGTCGGGTGTAGGACTGGAATTAATTACGTAATATTTTATATCTTCTTTAAACAGTAAAAATTATTTTTAAAAATATACTCATATTTTTTAAATTACAGGTGCTTCACATGCTACTAATTCATTGCCACTATTTCTGAGTCGAGAGATCATTGTGTTATTCTGGTACGTAGACGAATAGAAAAAGACAATTTACTCTTGGTAGACATCATAAATATTTTAAAGTAAAAAGGGATTCCGTCACAAACTGTTTTAGCCTGCACAGACATTACCAGTAAGTTGTACTTGACGTTTCGTGGAAATGATTGATTTTGAAAAAGTAAAAATAAAAGTAAAATTTCAAGTCTCGTTTTTTCTATACATTTAAGAGACATCACTTTTGGAAACGTATGAATAAACCTTGTCTACCATCAGATATTGATTTAATATTAGGACTTGTGTGAGCAAATCATTATTATCTAAAAAAATGATTATAATAACGAAAATATTTGTTACGCGGATGACACTGTGCTGATAGCAGAGACAGAAAGGAAAAATGGTGGACATTCTACAGAAGGTAGTAAAAGAAATTTAGGAAAAAGAACTGAATGTATAAACCTCAAAAAAACTGAATGTATGGTCATCAGTAACAAGAGGAAAGCAATATGCCATCTGCAAGTTAGAGAATCTAAGATAAAAAAAACTTAAAAAATTCAAATGTTTTATTTGTTGTGCAAGTTAAATTCTGTTTGCTATTTCTGTCTTTCCTAGATATCGTTCAATCTTACCGGTGTGAGGTGGGTGAATTCGTCTTTCCGAAGAGTCATCTTCCTTTCCGGATAGATTTGTGGTTTAATTTTATACAAACAATGTGGAAAGTCACCTGTGATACCACACTCTCGTCATCCGCAAACCAGGGTAGATAACAATGTTTTGGTAGCTAAAGTCGGTACTGCTACCTGATTAGACACAAGAAGCTTTGCTCAGCGGATAGGGAATTGTTTTTTTTTTGTTGCTGTTGTTGTTGAAAATATTCAATTGTACCGTACAAAGACTGCCTGGCAATATAACTGAGGTCAAAATCGTTGGCTACTTTATGAAAATTGTACATGTCGTCAATGTCTCCTCTGTAATAATCAAAGCAGACACTGAAAAATTAGGATTTTTTATTAAGGTGACAATATCCAGTTAAAAATTCCTGAGCATTCCGCTGTTATATTTCCGAAGTTCCGCGACACTTCTCGATTTAAGAGGCAGGTTGCGAGGTTGAGATCACGCAGAGCGAAGTACAATTAATGTTGTTTTTCTCCTCTACGAATAGTACTTGTTGCTATCGCACATATTTTTCCGATTTTTGACAGTGGTGTTCAACAAGTGGTTCCATCAGATGTCCTTCACCAACTGGAACTCTAGGCGTAGGATCACCTTGTTGAGAAAGATCAAGCATGATGCATTCATTCAGACAATTACAGGTCATATTTCTGCTTAACAGTAAATAATTTTGGACAAGATTGTGAAGAAGTGTGCGTAGTCAGTTGCCGAGATTCTGTTTGGACTGGAACATACTTATACTGTAAAGTGCCGAACAAACTCCATCTAATCGGTACGACCCTAGAGAAACTTAAAAAACGTCTATTAAACCAGCAATTCACTTTTATATTGATTCATGTCAATTTTCACAACCTTTTCATTATATTTCTTTTACTTTCACTTTATCGTCTCACTCTCTCTGACTTTGACGATTCACAACCCCGAAATTTATTTTGTCTCTTTATTCTTGTCAGTGTGTTAGCGGCTTGATTCTGGCTAGAAGCACAATACAGTAAATATTCTATTTTTCTGGAGATGTGACGGGCCCTACAAATGTATTTTAGTTTTAAGCTGAATAATTTGTTATGCTTTATTTTCGCTATTGAATATATCCATTCCTCCCTCATTTAATATAATAAACATCATGGGTATTTTTGTAGGATCCATGTAATATGAGGTATTTTGGTATGTGCTAGATTGAATAGCAATAAATGAGTTCTTGTGTTTTATCAGTAAATTTTAATAAATTAACAGATTGTGAACTAGATTAACTAGTTCTATTATAGTTAGTGACAACCAAATTTTTCCAACCATTTTAGCCTTGTATCACGTTAAATGTAATGTTTATAATTAAAAGCTTTGTTAAAAGTGGTTGATTTTAATCGTTAAACAAACTCACCTAGCAATTAATGACCATTATCAATGACATAGAATGGTAAGTAAGCCGATCTGTTTAACTTCGTAGGTGGCATTGTGTTGCGAGTATGGTTTTATTTAAATTTGTTTATTTATGTTTTTGACCAAATCCAACTTGATCCTTTCGACATGAAGTATAGAGACAGAATTGTACCTGTTTTTAATTCGGCATGAATAATTTTCATACCTGTGCATCAGCGTAAATATGTCGAATGTGATCACTGCTAATTCTAACGTCAACGTAAAAATGAAATTACAAATGAAAATCACACATGTTTTCTTTTGCGTATTTGGTAAATATTACATACGTTTATTTGTAATTACATGATCAACCTTTCTGATATGGAAAAATGGTACATTTTTAATGAATACATTCTACAGTATCTAAAGAATCACATGTGTAAGCTTTTTAGAATATGCTATAAATTTGCGTCTTCATACTTGTTTACCATTGGAAATAGTTCACTAACATAGAAGGAAGTATTAGAATTAAATTTACGTTTTGCCAACGTCTATATTCGTTTTGGTGGCGACATTTTTTATATTAGTAATCAAGATTTTCGTGAATTAATTCTATCTTGGGAAATTACATGACGAGGTAAAAGATCCGTCAAGGTGAAAATTTGAAACAGTATCCAGAATATCAAATACAAAAATATATAGCGTTAAAGATAATCTAGAAAAATATAAAATTTAATTATTCTTCGTCAATGTTTCCACTACATAAATTTCAGGCAGTAAAAAGAACGAAATATATTCCACTATACAGTCTTTCCATCAGACTTTTTGCCCCCGGCTTTTTACTTTACTGGCAAATTTGACATTCAAAAATGTGAAGCTAATTTCAGTCGTTATCTTCTCTCTTATAAATTCTTTTACATTTAACGTTATATATTCAAAAATTCATTTGCCCCGTATAATGCCATTAATACGCAGCGGATTATACGGGCTTAGTGCGAAAGAGAATGAAAGAATAAGAGTTGGATTGTTTGTGGAAAAGAGCCAAAGATGAGCAGGGTTCAAGATAGCAGAAGATAATAATAGATTTTGCATTTATTTTATTTAATTTTTAAAATTATTTTCATTCTAATTATTACAGAAGGAAAGAAATAGAAAGGGTTTTAACAGGTGGCAATTGCGTTAAAATAATATTTTTGGGTAAAAGTGATGGTTGCATATAGTAATTTAATCTGTAAAACGGTGGGACCTTATTGCCAAACTAGTGAAACGAATAAATTCATGTAGTTGGTGTATCAGGAGAAAACACTTTTTCAGGGCAATTACCATAGAAATACGGAAGGAAGCCACGACAGGTCTGTGAAAAAGTGAGTGAAATCTAGTTGCATTGTCAGGATTGATGACCTTGAATTTCCTTCTTTGGATTTTTTAATAAACTCGCAATGCAGGCAGAAATATCTCACTAGATATGGAAATGGTATTCAATGCAGGGAAGAATAGTCACTTTATAAATCTGCAAGAAAAGTCATATGAAGAAATATTCGATTAGCATTTCACATTAAAGAAAATATCAATTGATTGTTCTGTGATGTTTTCCTATCATACATTTTGTAACCACTGCATCGTAGTAGCCTTATTGTATTGAATCAGATGAAATAATTAAAATAAAAACACATTAATGCCTAAAATGTAAAACATCATATAAGTTTGAAATTATTAAGAAAAGGTATATTATTTTCGAGGTATTCATTTTATAGATAAATTGAAGCGAACAGATTAAAAATATTAACAATAACCAAAATACTGATTTATTACAAACTCTATTTAAAATGGTTTGAACGAAATTACATTGCTAAAAACTGTTTTTTTTTTCATATTTATAATTCTTTCAGCAGAAACCAATTCTCGATATTATAAACAATCTAATGTAAAATATACATTTATGAAATTTTATTTTGCTGAAATTGATTTATTAAAAAATTAGCTAATCTAATTTGAAATTAATATTGCTTACTTTCCGTTTTAACTATCGCAGTAAAGCAATTTAACACGGAAATTAACTAAAGAAAATTTTGTGTCAAAGAAACCCACGAAAAAATATTCTGACAAACTCGGAAAACGCACAGACGTCTCTGTGTCTCTTTCTCTAACATACGCGGTATTCGCACTAAATTTTCTAGCGTAGAAGCATTCCTCCAAACTAACTCACCTGATATCTTAGACCTATGTGAAACTAACCTTGACTCGTCTATCCCCTCCTTTGAGTTCTATGTTTCTGGTTACCTTCCCCTCCTCAGGAAGGACTCCAACGTCCATATGCATGGGCTTGGTGTATATGTCAGTGAACACCTACCCCTAACTAGAGTAACATCTCTCGAATCCCTGGACCAGTCTTTCATGTGCTTCCGTCTCTCACTTCTAAGCTCTGTTGGCTATCTCTTCTTTCTCTACCGCTCCCCCTCCTCCACCGCCTGTTCAGTGCTTGACAGCAGCTCTGACAATATCGACAAGGGCATCCCTTCGCACCGATCTGCCCATATTTTCGTGTTTGGCGACTTTAACGCCCACCACACTAAGTGGCTAGAAAACTCGGTAACCGACCCTGCTGGAGTCCACACCTTTAATTTTTCGATCTCCCAATCCCTTCCGCAAGTGGTGGACTTTCCCACACGTTTTTCCAATAGCCCTAACGGAAGAGACTCGCTACTAGACCTTTGCTTCACTTCCACCCAAAATTCTTGCTCCACCAGACAGCTCTGTCCTCTCGGAAATTCTGACCACGTCGTAGTTTCTGTCAACATCTCGTTCCACTCCACCCCTACCCATGAAACCCAGACCAACAGAATATCCTACTGCTATCAAAGAGCAGACTGGGATTAGTTCCGTGACTTCCTCTGCGACGTCACTTGGAACAATGTTTTTAGTCTTCCCATCGAAGAATGTGCATCAGAGGTCTCTTCCTGGTTTAAGGCTGGCATCGATGCATTTATCCCTGCCAGGAAATTTCAGCTTAAATCCCATTCGTCTCCCTGGTTCACACCCGCATGCTCGGCCGCCATTGCCCACCGGAATCACTTCTTACGGCTTTATCGTAGCCACGTGTCGGACTAAAACAGGCGCCTTTTCGCCTCAGCTCGTAATAAGTGTAAAAAGACACTTAACGAAGCTAAGATGCTGTTTGCTGACAGGATGAAGCAGCGCATGGCATCCTCCAAGTTCAATACCAAAGATTACTGGCGCCTCTGCAAACGCGTGCTTAGCAAGAGTAAGTCCTCAATACCCCCACTAATAAACGAGTTTGAGGTCCTCACCTCCTCAGCGGACAAGGCTGAATGCTTTGCCCATAGATTCTAATTGATTGCCCAATTCGACTCTGGATTCATCTGAAATCCATACTCCCGATTTCCCATCTAGAACTGAGGCCCAATTGAATGACGTCCAAATCACGCCCTCGCTGATTTCTAGCATAATCTCAAAACTGGACCCTCACAAAGCGAGTGGTGGGGATGGAATCCCAGTCATAGTTTTGAAGAATTGTGCCCCTGAAATCTCCTCTATCCTTTCTAAGCTGTACAACCTCTGCCTATCTTCCTCCTGCTTTCCTGCGTGTTGGAAGTCTTCTTCTGTGGTTCCAATATTCAAGGACACTGGTGAACCATCGGACCCGTCAAATTACCTCCCCATCAGCCTTCTTCCGATCTTCGGCAAAGTGTTCGAAGCCATTATCAATGCCGAGGTCGTTCAGCATCTCACAGCCCACGGGCTCCTCTCGGACAAACAGGCCCACTGCTGACATGCTAACGACCATTACCGACCATATATACCAGGCTCTCGACAAGAATGGTGAAGCCCGAACATCTTTACAGCTTTCGACAGAGTATGGCATGCCGGCTTTCTACGTAAACTGCGAAGCTGTGGCATAACTGGACTTTTGTTGGATGTAATTCGGTCATTCCTCTCTAATCGCACACTGAAGTTGGTATTAAACGGACATGCCTTCCAGAACTACCCTACAAACGCGGGTGTACCCCAAGGCTCAATCCTGGGTCCTACGCTCTTTCTAATCTATATCAATGATCTCCCCGATACCATAAGATCACAAGTAGACATGTACACCGATGATACCACAGTTTACTCTCGCCTCGATCAAAAACCTGGTGTAGGTGACAAGGCGACTCTCGCTGCCGAGCTTGAGAAGGACCTCCAAGAAATACCTCGTTAAATTGAATTCTTCCAAAACGAATCTGCTGTCAATTAACTACCACAGGCAACCGCACCTCCCATTAGCATGGAACAGGCTTGCCTCCCAGAGAGTAAATCACTACGCCTGCTTGGCCTGACACTCTCAGCGGACCTTAAGTGGAATGACTACGTCGAATCCATTGCTAAATCCGCAGCTATGAATGTCGGCTCTCTGTGCAGGGCCCGGAAATTCTTTCAGCCTGAATGTATCCTGCAATTATATAAATCCACCATCCGCCCATATATTGAGTACTGCTGCCACATCTGGTCGGGTGCCCCTGCTATTCTCCTCGGGGTTCTTGACAAAATACAACGAAGAATCTGTAATGTGATTGATATCGACTTGGCTGACCGCCTGCAGTATCTCCCTCACCGGCGTGACGTGGCTTCCCTGTGACTCTTCTATAAATACTTTCACGGCTTCTGCTGTGACGAACTTAAATCACTAGTGCCCCCCAGATGTGAATTTGCGCGAGATACTAGATTGGCAACTAGGTCCCACCCTTTTACAGTGTAACCGATGAAATGTAACTGCAATTTCTACTCCAACAGCTTCTTTCCTCGCACTTCCCGCCTGTGGAATTCCCTACCGTATGCTTACTTCCCCGACAGCTACAACCTCCAGGAGTTTAAATGTAAGAACAATAGACACCACGCAAGCATTTGTGGTACAGTGGATATCGGCTCAGAACGAGAAATCGGGGAGCCGAGTTCGAATTCCAAACGAATTCATTGTATTCACTTACGCGCAAATACCCTTGGGAAAGGTATTAATCCGTCTATTCCTTCCAGTTATGGGTTAAATAACAGAACAGATTGGGTTCTTTAGCCTTGGCCGGCAACCAGTTTACCGCAGAAAGCAATGGCAACCTACTGCGGGATAATCTTCTGCCCAGTCAGTCATGTCTCTTTCGAGACATGATCGCCCACGCGTGTATCACGTATGGCACTTAACTGACTGACTGACTGAATAATAGAATCGGTTCAATTGTTTCCTAAATCTTCATTAGAGATTGTATCCATTTAGTTTTCGACAACAACCGCACATCGTAAAATTTGGTGTGTCAACTCTCTGATGAAGAAGCTTTTTACTTTATGAATATATAAATGTTTATGCTTTATTTCTTGTCTCAAAACTTATAGGTCTGTAAGCTCGGATTTTATGTGGAATTAGATATAAAATCTAATAAGAGTGTATTAGCAGAAGTAATAAGAGTCATACTACGAACTTTTTCTTAAAATGAATAAAATCTTTAATAATTATCCTTATCTCTTGATAAGTTGAGAAAATTTCATTAAAGTTCCTACAATTATTGATTTCTGTAAGGAATTCTAAATTAATATGATTTTTACCGGTAAATAGAACTAAAGTTTACTATACTAATTTGTGATTACTTATTGACGCAAGAATAAATAAACAAAATATTTGAGACACTAAAAAAGTTTTAAGAAATAATTTGATAATTAAAGAGATATGTTTTTTTGGTCTTTCCTCCGAATATTAGCAGAAATATTTTGTGGATAAAAGCAAAGCAATGATTATAGTGGAAATTCGCTCATTTGAACAAAAAGACTGTCCAGACGAGATATAAAATATTCCAACGTTGTTTAGAGGCAATGACTAAAGACATTGGCGATTTTATTGAATAACTTAATTTCTTTGTATTTCAAAACATTTTCGTGTATTTTTTGTAAATAAATGTATTAAAATGGGTTTTCAGTGTTATTTTTCATTGAAAATCTTTTAGACCATAATCCATCCATTGCAAACTGTTTATGATTAGAGAGAGAAAGACAGATATATTAGTATCGAAAAATTCATTAAATGAAAATAAATATTGTTTACGAAAATTTTAGGAATGTGATCTCAGTGATGACTGCACCTCAGCTATTAATTTGATTCTCTAGTGAATTGTTGTTGTCCAACGTACCTATAAATTATTGATTCCCTCTTTAAAAGTATTATCATCTATTGATTGGATAAACAGTTTAAACGCTTCACTTACCTCTTCGTTATTAGAAAATTTTCTTATTGCGTACAAAATATCAAAATGCTTAAGCAGTAAGAGAGATATCTGGCAAATATTGTCGGATAAGGCAACATTTAATCAGCTGACTGAAAATCGTGCAGTCGAGCATAATTCTGAAGCAGAATTGAGTCTTACCTATTTACAGGTTAGGACCTTGCTTTTACAAATTTTCGTGAATTCCTTCAGGTTCTCAATTATATTATACGTGGTTACTCTCATTGTTTTCACTTGAGGCAAAAAAGAATAAAGAGTAACCTTTTTGAAAGGCCACAATGAAGTAATTACAGTTTTACCGGCTGCAATGGCTGTTTTGGGTATTGTTTTGGTGATCACTTGAATCTAACTAGCGGTCTACTTTCTTACATCTGTGAAAGAGTATCCATTTCTCATCGGAATTAATGCGTCGATGCAAAAATGGTTATTTTAACAATTCTGAGTAAAAATAAATTAAAACAAAATCTTATCTAGAAAAATGTGAGGAATAAATCATGATTTTTATAGATAAATATATATTAATGAGGTTACATCGTTAGACAACCGAATCAGAAACCAAAAAAAAAAATCCCTCATATATATACATAGAAAGAGTTAACATTAATAAGAAATTCATATCAATTGCATATAATCGTAAAAATGTATGTGAATATTTTTTAGTAATATACTGTTTCTTCTTATCCAGATCCATGCCTCAGTTTCTTTTTTTTATTACAGATATAATTGAATAATGATCGGGATAAGAAGCCGGAGTATCAAGTACGAATTCCAGTCTGTGTTGCATCATTCATTTAATTGCGGATTTTGAATGTTATAATTCTATTTCCTCCCAAAACACTTGTAAAATAAATAAGAGTTCTTGCAGCTGTAAACAAATCATTTGTCTCATCAAATAAAAAAGTAAATGTCAGAAAATGTCAGTGCAACATTCACTCGCAAGAAACAAAATAATATACTTAAGAAAGTTTCCTTTAAAAATGAAAGAAACCAGCGTTGGGAAATGGTAATAGAACAAATCAATCATTTGATTCTGTTCTGTAGGTGTTAATAGAACAGTGCTCAAGGCAATATAGAAGAGCTAAGCATATATATTAAATCCTACGTTTGAAGACCCATACGGAATTTCAATATACAATCATCAGGTGCATATTATGAACGGAACGTTATTTGGTTTGAATTATAATTTTAGTTATTATTGTTTCTTAAGTAAAGTTTGTTATAAACTGTAATCGGATGTACAAATATTTCTATTTTTTTATGTATATTATAATTAGGTTTATACCGAAACTCAATAATTGGAAAAAAATTCGTTAAAATCATGGGGAATATGTATTTATATATATTTCAGAAACTGATTAATTATACGTACGATGAAGGTGACGTCATTAGTTTAATACATATTAGGGATGGAACGTCCGAATAAATACTTCTTTAAAAGAAAAAAATATAATTTGATAAATAAATGTAAATTAAGAAAATGAAAGAAAGATAAGATAATTAATAAAATAAAATATACATATATATATATATATATATATGAAAAACAAATAGCATTATATACACTTAATGTATCAAAACATGTATTATGACAAATATTATATTATATTATAGCAAATACCATTATGCACACTTAATGTATGAAAACGCTCACGGCCTCTCTACTTTTACTATATATATATATATATATATATATATATATATATATATATATATACAAATTTGAAGTTTAAAGTAAGCTGTAAATGTAAAGAATAAAATAAACTTAATCCCCCATGCTGTACTCGAGAGTCTGAGTTTTTGTTTAACGATACATAGACAAATGTGTTTTTTTTACTGCAAAACTGAGTTTTATTGTAATTTTTAGTGGTTGTTAATAGTAAAAAGTTTGATTAAGTCTGATTTTGAAAAAAAACCCATTAATTTTAACTTTTTTAAGAAAACTGAAAATCTTATAATTTTGTATTCAAAATATGTTGCTAGTAATTTTTTTTTCAAAATTGAATATTTTACTATATATATATATATGTATATCGCACCCAGCCAGAAGTTACTGCCGGCTACTCAAACGTGCAAAAGCCACACCACCGAAAGCAGAACGAAGCCAATAATTTACGGTGTTTCTAAAAGTCAAAACACACAAAGACAACAAAACGAAATATAAACACACACAATCTCTCGTATTTAAAAACACTAACCTCAAACTAATCTATGTACACCTGGCATTCTAATAAAATCCATGTGTACATTCAGAAGTGAAAGGATAATTCTAATAGACAAACAAAAGACATTATTAGCTGGGCAACGTTGCTGACCGCGGCTAACAGAAACATGGCCAATTTTTTCCACCAAATCGCTTTGGCTCCGGCCTTCGGGCTAGGGTCAAAATGACCAAAATAAGACCAGTTTAAGACCAGTTTAGCCCGGTTATGAAATTATCCACCGCGGTGGATAGGTAATGTTTTGACCAGTACCTGGACGTACGCGCTCACGTTTCCCCTCGTTAAACAAGACCTTGTGTCACATCTCTCTCAAGTCGGGGAGAAGGGTAAATATTGCCTTGGCTCCTGTCTTCGGGCTGGGGTCAAAATGACCAAATTAAGACCAGTTTAAGACCAGTTTAGACCGGTTTTTAACCTATCCACTGCGGAGAAGGTAATTTTTTTACCAGTACCTGGGGGTACTCGCTCAGGTTCTCCACGTTAAAAAAGAACTTATGTCACATCTCTCTCCAGTGGTGGAGAAGAGTAAATATTGTCTTGGCTCCAGGGTCAAGCGACGTGCTCCCCCTATCACCTGCGCCTGGCCGACCCTTGACGCCGACCATAGCAGCAGCCGTCTCTAGCAGCAGTAGCGACAGCAGCCCTAGCGAAACCAGACGCTCCGAGCCTAGTTTTCCAACTCCAGCAGCAGCAGTACCCGCTAACAGCATCAGCCCCAGCGAAACCAGCCGCTCCCATCATAGTTTGCCAACTCCAGCAGCAGCAGCCGCAACCAGCAACAGTCATTTTTAGGGCTTCCTAACTACATATGCAACATCTGCCGCTACAAAAATCGGCTCTCTGTGCAGGGCCCGGAAGTTTTTCCCACCTGAATCTATTCTGCACATATACAAATCTACCATCCGCCCGTGTATTGAATATTGCTGCCATATCTGGTCGGGTGCCCCCGCTGCTCTTCTTGGGCTTCTTGACAAAATACAAAGGAGGATCTGTAACATGGTTGATACTGACTTGGCAGACCGGCAGCAACCACTCTCTCACCGGCGTGATGTGGCTCCCCTGTGCCTCTTCTACAAGTACTTTCACGGTTTCTGCTCCGATGAACTTAGAGCATTGTTGCCGCCTAAGAAGGAATTTACACGAGATACTAGATTAGCAACTAGGTCCCACCCTTTTACAGTTAAACAGATAAGATATAACCGTAAATTCTACTCCAAAAGATTCTTTTCTCGCGCATCCCGCGTGTGGAACTCCCTTCCACAAATTTGCTTTCCAGACACCTACCATATCCAGGTGTTTAACTGTGGAGTCAATAGACACCTCCTATCACTCTAACTCCCAATTATTCTCAGAACATTCTCATCTACCCAACCCTCATTCTCGGTATCTTTACCCACCGATCACCCACCTTCTGACATTTCCTATATTTAATCATCCTTTCTTCACTCTTTGTAGCACCCTGCGCAGTAGTGGCAGTGACATGCCTTGATCGGGGTGAAACACTTATAAAAAAAACAAAAAAATAACATTCTCTTTTAGGTCTTTCTGATTACACATGCTACAGTTCTTCTAAGAACTAACCGTTTACATATGCTACAGTCCTTCTAAGAACTAAACCGTTTCCAGCAGTATCCACCAGCAAGATCAGCAGCCACCAACAAGAGCCACAGCCAGCAGCAACAGTCCATCCAGGAACTACTAAGCAGAACTTCTAGCAACAAGCATCAACTCTGCACTGCTCTGCCACTACGGTTGTCAGATTCTGTAAATAAAAATTTGGCTTGAATTTATAAATCCTCGTCATCGTTTCCCTTGATGCGATCGTATTAATTTCTAGCGGGTTTAACGGCACCTGCTTTGTCGACCGCTACGCTACACACACGCGCGCGAGCTCGCGCTCGCGTGCATATATATATATATATATATATATATATATATATATATATATATATATGCACAAATATTTTTCTATAAATGTCTATTTTCATACTTTTATAGGTTTTAAAAGTCTTTAGGCTTTAAATATTTTTCCTTACTTGGGGCTCTAACCACTGCTACCAATCCGAATCAGGGTTTATCTGGGAACATGTGTATTTAAGAAGTGGTTCCTTAAGTAGTGTTTCCGTGATCTTCACAACCTCGCAGTTAGAGATTATCTCTCCGGATGCAGGTAAACGTCATACCCAGAATCTATACTCGAGAGATGCTCAATATAATAATGTTATCAATGGCAAAATCAGATATTCATGTTAATATAGGAGTTACGCCTGATGATATGCTATATGAATATTTGAATCGTAGATTTATCATAGACATACTACAAATCGTGGATATATCATAAAAGTACTACACACACACACACACACACACACACACAAACACACACACACACACACACACACACATATATATATATATATATATATATATATATAAACGTTTACGAAATTCGTATGAAATGGATTAGCACCGTCAAATATTTGAATATATAAAAATAATTTAATGAATATTCGTATTTTTTGTTTATTAATGCTAGTTGATGTAATTAAATTTACTGACTAATTAAAAAATATAATTAAATAAAACACAGTGTTTCTAATCAAATAAGAGTATCTATTAAAAATAATGTTTAAACAAATAAATTAAAATACGTCGTAGTTAATTCCTTTCATCCAATTTCGTGAATAAAGTATCTTATCGGAATTGAGAAGGTATTATATTACAAAAAATCACGAAAATGTGTGTTTAAAAGCACAATTTCGAATTGTGTTAGGTCGAACGCTCAAGATACATAAGAAAAAACTGACAGATTCCACTTGAGGATACTGGTTCAAATTTTGCTGGCGGACGCATATTTTCGTAAGATTTTTCGATTATTCAGAATTTTAGATGTGAAAAAAAATAACTGTTTTATTAAAAAAAGAAAAAAACATACACAACATATACTGCAAAAAAGAATATCTTCTCAGATACGTGTATGTGTTCAAAATAATATTTAAACAAATAAATTATATATGTGTGCGTGTTTGTATGTGTGTGGAAGATAGATAGACTGATAGATAGATAAAAAGAAGCAAACCTTACTATCAAAAAAAGTGAAATTAAAACTGAATGAAATAAAAAAAATAAAGTTAAACTGAATGACAAAAATGCAAATAGAAAGAATTATTGATATTTATTTTGCATTATTGACGTGAGTGCAACTTTGCCTGGAGCTCAATCTTTAAAAAAGCATTTACATACGCGGACATGAGTGTGCGCTGCCCGTCAGCAACTTGGCATATATAATTTCGCCGAAATTTAATCTGAAGCTTTCACTTCAATATAATCGATTTTTGTGACTAATATTGACAACGGAATAAAGAGTAATGACAAGGAAGGAGAGCGTGATGAAAAGTAAATATTAGCTTTTCATTTTTTAAATGAATCCTTCTTTCATGAGACTACAGACGTATTGATTTCCTCGCGTTTACGATTTATATCTACGTATTTCTCTTTATCTATAATTCTCTTCATCTATTTATGTCTATTTTATGTGACCCATGAGAACGGATTTATTGAAGAGTAATATGAATTGAATACGTTATGGTCTATTATTTCTAGCGGTTGTTAGATATACTCATTATAAAATGCTCTACTAAAATTGATTTAGCTGCATTCAGTATAAACCACACACACATACACACACACACACACACACACAGATATATATATATATAATCATTTCACCCCAAGCAAGGTAGCAATGCCACTGATACGCAGGGGCAACATAGGAGTAAAATATTACATATGAGCAGAGTCAAGAGAAAGAAGAACCAGTTAAAAAGGAGCAAGATAAGGATGAGAATATAGGTGTGATGAGAGTTACAAATTTAGAGAGAAAGGAAAAGATATACAGGGCGATATATATATATATATATATATATATATATATAGTTTCTTAATATTTTAAAATTCTTCTGAGAAAAGCATTTGTTTTTAACTGAAACGAAAATGATTACAAAAAAGCCAAAAATGATGGCTGATTTATAGCTACACTGAAATATAAACTATTGCTCACTAAAATAATCAACAGAAAAAAGTATTATCATATGGTTTAACCAAGCTTAAATCAAAAGCAAACTTATATAACCATATCCAGTAACATCAACCAATAATAAGTCTAGAAACACAGATCTAAAAAATAATAGTTACTCTGAATTTCAGGGGAACATCTCTCATCAACAAAGTCGGTTGATCCACGTGATAAGACGTTGACACTAAACGCAGCTTTTCTTTGTTGTTATTACTATAGCGCTGTCTCGTTAATGTTTTAACGTTAAAAAAGTTAGGTATATTTTTCTTTGTTTACATTTTTGCTGTCTTAGTAAAGGATCGGTTTTTTTATACATTCTCTTTCATCTTGGCAGTATCATTACAGGCACAGAGAGAGAGAGAGAGAGAGAGAGAGAGAGAGAGAGAGAGAGAGAGACAGACAGAGAGAGAGAACACATGCACATATATAGAGTGCGATTGATAACCTGTCTAAATTGCACAAAAATCGAAATATCACTGATATATCTCTTTATCAGACTTATTTAGCAAAATTAGTCATAAATATTTGCAAATAATACAGAGCAAATTTATTCAGTAAAATTATATTTGGGTTCAAAAATGGCCTCAAAACGACATTAGAATATCCTGCATATTTTCAGAACAATCCGGTAGAATTGTGAATTCTCTCATAAATCTTGCCTTCATTACAGATTTGATATTACAAGTACTTTTATAGGACTTCTCTCATCTTTGCCTCACACAGAATACTCAAATGTGTCATACTCTTGGGAGTTACATGGTGATATGTAAGAATTTATGAGGTCGTAGAAATTGCCTGACTTCCACAATTGGGAACTTCTGCTTTATATTGTCCTGTTACTAGACAAAATGTCATTCGGCAGCCACCCTCAAGATCTAAGGCAGAACTACCTCCTCAAGGCACTAGATGTAGCTCGCTTTGTTCAGTCTGTGTCCCTGTGGGATGATGAATGGAGGCATAACGTCGCCATGACTCATGCTCACTCCTAACTCATAATTCTGACTGGAAATATCAACTTAACCTTTCCAAATCTGCATTGTTCCCTGAATGACACACTGAAATGTACGCATTCGAGATCCCGGCGCTAAATTTCTAGCGGAGAGAATTTTCTTATAGTGCATTGTTTTTCTCACCGAAGATTACAATTGTCATTATTATTCTATATTTTTCATTAGAAATTTCAAAAAATAATATTCTTACGCGAAATAAGAATTATAAACGCGTGACAACTCAACAATTGCACCATATACATATGTGTGTTTGTTTTTCTGTATGTTTGTAACAGTTAAGATGTAACTTAAAATATATTTTAAAAATACTAAACAAACTCACACCTATCTATGTGAATATGTCTGCTCTATCACTAATATTGAGCGCTTTTAAATAAGTATATATATCTATATATATCTATCTATCTATCTATCTATATATATATATATATATATATATATATATATATATATATATATTGATATTTATAATTATATACATATATTTTTCACATATTTAAAAAATACTAGATGTATAAGAATAAATATTATGGTGACAATTGTGATAAGTTACGCCATTAAATAATACGAAATATATAAATCTCGAGCCAACATTCATGTCTATACATATTTTAAAACATATGAATAAATGGTTAAATTTTAAACCTAAAATCATATAAAATATGAAATACAAAACAGAATATACATAATACAAATAATAATTGCATTTTCATAGAATATCAACAACAATATAAACTTTCCTTCACTTTCGTTTAACGAGATTAAATTATATCACTTATCATTCTCCATAATTTTATTGATGTTTTGTTACCTTGAAATGAATTCATGACCATTCTTAAAAGGTAAAATTTTGAATGTAATAAATATTAGCATCTGTGTATGAATACTTATGACAACGATGAGTGTTCTTTTTGTCTTAAAACACACAAAAATATTTACACACACACACACACACACACATATATATATATATATATATATATATATATATATATATATATATATATATTTGTGTGTGTATGTGTATCAGTGTGTATGTATATATCTGTGTGTTAATATATATAATTTTGTTAATACTAATGGCGGTATATTCAACCGTTAGATATTAACTTTAAAATCTACTCAATAAGAATGCATATCATTGATATGTAGTTATTATTTATTAAAATAAAAATAGCACACGGCAACTGAATGTTTATAAAGCTTCGCTATTTAATAGGATGCATAATAATGATGCACCGAAATGTTGTAACTATTATGTTGCAGTATGCTATCTCTCTAAAAGCAGTTGGGTTTTGGTACTGTCATAGCGCCTCGTCAGCCCATGATATATATTTTTACTGTTAGGAATTATTGTATGTAAAAGCTTAGAAAACAAAACATTTTTTACCAAATACAGAGAGTTAAAGGTGAGGGTGTTCGGAAGTTTATCTTAGTTAGGGAAACATTTCATAATATGAGAATAATTAATGGCAACAGGAAACGGATACTTAAAAAGACGTAAAACACAGACATTATACTGCCTGATGAGGTGATACTAAATAGTACAGAAACACAAGGGCTTTTCTGTTGAAATAAACACTATATTTATTATAAATTTTCAATACAAATATTTCCATATATATACATATATATATATATATATATATATATATATATATATATAGAGAGAGAGAGAGAGAGAGAAAGATAGATAGATAGATAGATAGATAGACAGATAGATAGATAGATAGATAGATAGATAAACTGTTTCATTTATTCTCTCGTAGACTGCTGATATAATATGTCACAAAGATAATATTCAAGCATGTTTTAGTAGATTTGCTATGTAATATCCATCCTCGGATATGGTAGTAAATCATGGCTAATCTCCTCACAGAAGATGATCAAAGTCGAGAAGAAAAAGATGGAGATCTGTTGAAGGATACTGACAATTCGTCGAACAAACATGCAACGATGATGTTCTACAAAATATAACCAGAATTTTTTTTTATTATTAGAATAAAAAATTACAACTGAAATGCCCGTTTCGGATTTTACGTCACATAATCCAATCTCTGATAAATTAATTCCCAGATATTTAATTGATTGTTCTTATTTGATTTTCATACCAGCGATTCGTAATTTACATGATGAGTCGTTTATTGTGTAACAAAAAATTAATTAATTCAACTATGAGGTGTAACGATAGTTTCAATAAAGCGGATTGTAGTTCAAGCCTTCAAAAAGCTAAGCAATGCAATAAGGAACGGAAAAAATTAGATAGTAACTGAAATAAAATGACTGTTAATTCATAATGTTAAGTCTTCCTATATGCCAGTAAATGCTAGACAATGTTCTCTATATAGAAAATATTGAAGCAGCATAAGTATGGCCCTACAGAAGGATGTTGAGAATACCGTGAATTAAAAGTGTGAACAACGATAAATCTTGTAAGAACATTTAACCAATAATGCCATTTATATTTAGATGGAGTTGAAATATCTTGAGCACATAATGAGAAAAGAAAGTTTGGAAAATTGTGCGTTTCTTGTTTCGATTTTTTTAAAATGTTCAATATTTTTTCGTTGCTTACATGTTCAGTAAACGAATGGGCATTGTGAGGCAGTGACTACCGGCGTGGAAAAGAAAATTGGAAACTCGGGTTAGAATTCCACTCGAATTCGTTGCATTCAGTTACACGTAATTACTCTTAAGAAAGAAACAGATCTGCCGCATTTTTCTCCACCTGCTGTGAAGTGTTCTGCTCAGTCATTCATGTCTCATTCAAGACAGGATCGCTCAAGTATGTATCCTTCTGTAGAATAACGTATATTTTCTTTGTCTAATTCAAGTTTGGCTTTAGAAATACTTAACTAACTTTTGGTTAGATTGATATTTTAAAATTGTTTCTCTATATTTGGCTTAATTATTGTTTCATGCATCATCACAAGCTGCTTTGATTAACCTTTCATCCAATGTTCATTTTTGCTTGTTAATATTTTAATTCTAGACTAATATGACCAATTTTACGATAGTGTTTTTTATCTGGTTTGCATTTCTCGAACATATACATTTTAGTTGTGCTATTCTTTGATCATTAATAAAATAACTGGCATTTCAATGTTGCGTTCACTTCATTACAGATTTTATACAATATTTTATCTATTATTCGACATTAAATCTTTCTCACGATTCATAATATTATTTCATAATTTCAGTCAGCCAGTTACGTGCCATACGTAAAAAAACGTTGGACGATCATGTCTCGAAAGACAGATGACTGCTTGGGCTGAAGATTATCCTGCAGTAGTTGGCCATTATTTTCCGCTGTAGACTGGTCGCTAGCCAAAGCTATAGAACCTAATCTTTCCTGTTAATTAACCCATAAATGGAGGGAAGGAACAGATTAATACCTTTCCCAAAGGTTTTTGCGCGTAAGTGAATAAAACAAATTCAAAAAGATTTCGAACTCAGTTCCATGTTTTCTCGTTCCGAGTTGATATACACTACATCGCAACGCTCATCAACGCATATTATTTACATATCTCAAATTTCTAAAATATATTTTATGAAATATGCACAGATACTTTTAAATATGATGACCACAAAATTGTGTAAAAATAAAATTTAACACCACCATATAATATGATAAAATTTTTATCAAAAAACATAAATATCAGATTCTTAGTTTATATGAAAATACCTATGAATGTGATATTTATCTAGCATAGATTGCGTAATATGAATTTTTGTTTAGAAATATTGTCGCCTTAAAAGAAAATTCGCGGAATATCTACGAAGGCAATCCAAAAAGTGCATACGATTTTTACAAACAATGAAAGAATGAACCCAGTAAGAATGTTCTATATATTTTATGTTAAAATGCATTATTTTTTTTAATATAGACGCATCAACAGAGATTAACTATTCTAAAAATTAATTTAGTCTGTGGAATCAATCTATACTCATATGAAGAACATTTTCATATTTTCTACCTGATCCCTTGCGAAAGTTAAACGAGAATACAGTAATATTAATAGAATAGTTTTTACGTATCTAATATCCTCTTTTTTTTCAATGAGTCAGGTTCCTGTGGTCATTTGCGATAATGTCTTTCCACAATTTCCGGTTTCTGTAGTTATTAATTGTTGTGGGATCTCCCCTTTGTATATGATAATGGATTCGACTGAGAGTACGTATATTCCTGCCATAGCGAGAACAGCAGTGGATGTTATAGAGTTGAGAGTAATCGCAGAGATCTGTAAGAGTTATCGGGGATTACCGGAACTGATACGTAATTTACCAAGAGATACCGAAATTACCCAGAGACTACGTCGTCAGGAATCAGCTAAAATAACATGCACGGATATTCTGTTTCCAACGACTTCACTTTAAGACAGTTATATATTTATTTCTTAATAATATTATTCCTGGATTTACTAACCTGCGTTCAAGTTTCTATCTGACGTTAAATATAACCTACTTTTTATCTCAATATCTGATTTTGTTGTTCATTATTTTAGGCGGTTCGTCACCCGGAATCTACAACATTAATAACATGCATATATATCGTGTATACCCTCTTTTGCCAGCCATGTACACAGCCGCATTAAGAATGATTATGCACTGATTTCTTCTGCTACGCTTAGTATTATCATGCCCTGTGAGTGTCGACATTCCCAAGCCTTGTTTCTCCTATATCTACTTTCCATATTTCAACATTTCGTCCCTGTTACAACGTATTAGTGCCCATTATTTTTTTATGTTAACATTTCATGTAAAATCTTGTTATTTACGCATAAGTTCGGTCTATGATATTTTCAGCATAATTCTGCAAAGCGAGATTTCTGTTGTCTCAATTCCCTGCTTCATCAGAAAGCTGTCTTATCAACCTGAGAACAACTGGGTTTGTACATTTTTTAATTTGCAGTAACATTTTGAGAAGGCACTAATTTTACGATATTTAATCTTGCTTAATGCCATTTGTAGTAACGGTATATCTATTAGTTTTCAGTACCGGTAAAATAGAATTTAGAATCTTAACCAGAATAGATGTTAGCTCTGTAAATTTTAGTTTCTATCATGCTTATATATATATATATATATATATATATATACATATTGTCATCCGAAGACAGATCTGTTTCGCTGTATCACAGCTCGTCAGTACGGTTAGACTCCGATTGGTTTTTTAACCCTGGATTTTAACCCGACCAAATTAGTGTCAGTCGGCGATTCTAACTCTGGGTTATGGGCGTTCGGTGAAAGAAGGCAGATCTTTTAGAGCGTATATTATCATTATACACGCCCAATAGCCAGAGTGCACTAATTCATTTTACTGAATGAGCAATGCGTACATGCCAGAGTAGCTACTGTTTTTCAGAGTCTATAATTCTTCCAGAGTGCTCAATCAAGGTATGAGAGCGTTAATATTGTCATCCGCAGACAGATCTGTTTTGCTGTATATAGAACAAGAGGAAGACAGAGAGGGAAGCATTCTCATATACGTGTAAATATACATTATGTTATAAGGTTTATCAAGATTACACGTGGAATGTTTTTACTTAGATATTATATTTTTACTGAAGATTTAATGTCTAATATCTTTGAAGGTCGCAATTGTAAAAATTACCTTTCATTAATTCAATAATGTTTTAAGCAGTAACTTTATCAAACCTTTATCAAGTGTTTTACGTATATGATTTCAAGCTGAGTCATAATGTAGTTGATGCTGTGCAAACTATAAATTTTCCATTAAGGCACCATCCTGTTAATGGCCAAAAATTATGTGCTTAATATATTAAAATATTAGACAGAATTTCAGACAAAAATGCATACAAATACAAAACAATATAAATAAAACAGAAGTTTGACCTAAAAACACAAAAAATAATCAAATTTTTTGCTGGCTAAAATGATACAAAATTCCAAATTTATACTATTTGTTAATTGCAGTGAATCGAGTGGAGACAATGTATAGCATTCTTTCTTTGTCTAGTAAAATATCTAAATTTAGCCTTCGTAAACATAACTATTATGTGTCAACCGAAGTATAAGTTTTTTGTGGAAATATTTAACTAAATTGGCATTTAGAGTACTTATATTATTCGGATTATTGTCTTCATTTTGTTGCCATTTGTATAACATTTCGGTCTCTGTACGCGCCAGCCTTCTTCAGGTGCTAGGAATTCGAACCGAACTCTTTATTTCAATCACTCGGGTATATTATCTCCATACCTTGCGAAGTTTCGATTGGAAGACATGAGTTATCTCCCTATAAACCTGCAGGTTACTTATTCACCTCTTCAGTAGGCTGGTATTGAACTCACAACTCTAAATGTCGTCAGGAACCGATCAACATTTATATCCACTGGGTCATGTCTCCTTAAGTAACTTGCAGGGTTAGAGGTAGATAATATCATAAAGTATTTTAGCTGGTGTGTTATAACCTATTTAACGTTCGATATCACTTCTAACAAAATAAGGATATATGAAAACCCTACAAATGAAAAGGAAAGTTAGATAATTCAAAATACCAACATACGTCACTCAGTATATCGAGAATTAAAATTTGTGTCATTGCGTTAAGATATGCAGATAATAAATTTACATAAAAAGGGAAAACAAGGAGTCGTGTTTGAACTCCAGTCGTATTACTGCATAGATTTGATAAGGTTATATAAGGATAAATATATTTATCACGGGTTATAGCCCCTTAAAACATATATATTTCTCTGTCATCTATATCTAACTTTTCTATGTGGTTACATGTTAATTAACCGTTTAGACTGGTATCTTTAGCCACGCTTGTCAACATCTATATATATATATATATATATATATATATATATATATATATATATATATATATCCACCATCTATGAGTAAAGTTGTTTTAAATTAATTTTTTCAAATGTAGTTAAGTGGTCAACGATGTAAGTAGAACGAAGTAACGCTTAGATGTTAATAATAAGCAACACGCGCCTACAAAAACAATGAATACATTTTTTTCGTCGGATGATGTCATTCAAAGAGAAAAGAGTCTTCTATTGCGGAGTATTCAATTAATAATCCAAGCTACGTGTGTGCCTTTAGTGGCGTCTGCTTCTCTATTTGTTCAGGTAATTCTCGAAGTTCCATCTGAAGTTTTTTGAAACCCTTTTTACCAGGTCCCAGACACTCTCTTCATAAAAACACACAGTGTTCACTTGAACTGGATTCGTTGAGCCTTTAGCATCTTTATGTGAAATAACATTAGAGAAAATAGATTTCCCCTTCTTATGTTAGAAGAAATTTTACCCAAGAAATAAAATATATTTTTTCATAATTTTTCTCCAGTACAGTTCCGATGAGCCGATGAGTAGGGAAACATAACCTATCAACTGTTATATTTTTTTAAATATATGTCATAGCCTGCAGTAATGAAATTAATTGTATATATATATATATATATATATATATATATATATATATATATATATATACACACAGTCACGTAAAATAAATTTTCTTCGCCTCGTTCATTCACTACTGGTGTTTATATAAATGCTATATCACACCTTAAATTTTTGCCTCCATCTACCGGGCGCCCAAATCGGCCGGGTTTCAATCCTCGGTAAAAGCAATCGGATGTCTAACCCTACGGATTAGCTGTGATACAACGAAACAGATCTTTTCTGCGGATCACTATTTATGTTCTCACACCCTGATTGACCACTGTGGAAGAATGGTATTATTTGAATCAATAAAAAACAGAGTAGCTATTCTAGCATCAACGCATCGTTCATTCAGTAATGAATTAGAACATTCTCACTACTGGCGTGTGTATACAGGATATATCACACGCTAAATACATGTTTCCTTCTAACGAGTTGCCCTTAGAATGACGCCAATTCGGTCGGGTTTTTTTCTGGAAAAAAAAGCAATTGGATATCTAACCGTACTGATGATCTGTGATACAGCAAAACAGATCTGTTTGCAGATGACTATATATATATTGAGAGAGAGAGAGAGAGAGAGAGAGAGAGAGAGAGAAAGAGAGAGAGAAAGAGAGAGAGAATGAGTAAGAATAATTTTCTAATTGATTTTATTTATAAATATGACAGCTTATTTATCATATTAAACATTGTATTTTGTGGATATTGACTCATATTTGAATAAAGGCTTCATTTATTTTCTAAAATATATATTTATTTATTTTTGTTTACTGCACTGAATACGTGAGGGATATCATTTAGGAAAAAAATATGCACTTTTAGGAAAAGTTCCTTTAATTTATTGTTAACGAAATATATTTATCACGGGTTATATCCCCTTAAAAACATATATTTCTCTTTATATATATACCCAAAATACCTTTCATTTTTAAGATCGTCCATTTTCATGAGAGTCATCATGTACTACATTGCCTTCTTATTAAATAAATACACAGCATTCAGATGAAATTGTCGCTCCAGGAAACGCTAGTGTTTACTTCTATACATTTTATAGTGGGAGAGCTGATATATCTAGGAGATATATAACCAAATTTCTTACTAGATTCATTGAAGAATCTGCACGATATGACATTATATGTCTGACTGTCAGAATATGTCCAGATCTTACTGATTTTTCTATGTGTTAGTTATATAGCACTAGTTGATATTATCTGTACACATTGATAGTAATCTCATTTTTGTTTAGGTAACATAACGAAGGAAAATGTATTGATGTTTTCAGAAATGTTGTAAAATAAGTAATTAATTATATAAATGCATTAAGCTCCGGATAATCCATACATATTTGTTTCTTAATTTGTTTCGTTTTGGTGGGAGGGGAATATAACATCTTTAATAGAATGTTGTTCTGAAAGAAGCTGAGAAATTCAATAAATGTTACCTGCAATTATTTCATGAAAATATTTAAAAAGTTAGTGCTTCATCTATATTAATAAATTTATCTTAAACTCATTTAATATTAATAACTTTGTTCACAGATGCTTTTTTACCATTTCTAAAATTTGAGGAATAATTATAAAATTCTATTATGATCGTGTATTAATTATAAAATTCTACTAAATTCATGTATATTTTTTGTTTTTGAGTTTTGTTTAATGGCAAGTCAATCTCTGTGGGCCATTTAATGCCTAAAAATTATGATTTTAATGTATTCTTTTATGTTTGTTTATTGTGGGAAGGTTTTTTAGTCAGATTTGGATGAAAAATTTTTATTTTAATTTAGGAAACTGGAGATGTCTTCCAGTTATGTACTCAACAATGTATTGCTCGTAAAAACTTTCCCTCAAAAATATATTATGTCAGTATTTTTTCCTTCAAAAATATGTCATAGTAATTTTTTTTTCTTCAAAAATGTATTGTTGGTAATATTTTCCTTTCAAAAACGTATATTTTTCCATAAAAGACTATATTTATGTATATATATTTATAAACGTGTTTTTTATACACTCATAGTGTTTTCACTCCAGTTTAAGGGTTAAGTATATGCCCATGGCTGGGACCCTAACAGATGCTACCTCTCCAGGTCAGAGTGGACCTTGGAACAAAAACAATTAAGATGTGGTTCTATTTGTTTCACAACCTCTCAATCAGAGGCTGTGCTGTCGGATGCATTTTCCGTCATACCCAGGACCATCAAATATTGTCTAAGAAAATTAACTGATGTCTTCGGTGTTAAGTTTATATTACCATTAATGACAAACAGACACAAACTGTTATAGTAGTCATTAATGGGATGAAATCAAATATATTCTTTCTTGTTTTTAGAATCATACTCATCTTGTTTTTTATATTCAAAAATATTTCGACCTGCTATCTTCAGGATTCTCCGTGTTCTAGTTAACATTATTGGAACTTATTCAATTGTTTAGTATTGAACAAATAAATATATATTACGCATAAATAACCTGAGTATTCCATAACATTTCATATGCGAGAAACCATCCTGGTTTCACGAAAATATAGAATCGTTGACGTGCTGAAATAAAATATGCAACAATGCGCGAAATTGAAAAGATGGGGCCCTGGCTAAAGACTTCCGATGTGGTGCCCAGTGTCCGTTTCGTTGTTTAAAAAGAGCGTGTGAACGGATCAGTGCCTCATTTCTATTATCACCCTGATGCAGACTGATTAAATAATCCTTTGTAATGAAAGTAATGTTTAAAACGAAGTTATCTACATACTCCATTCTTTTGAACGTGGTGCGCCTTCAGTCATTTCAACGTTAATGTTTATCTTTATGTGCGTTGCAACAACGATTCCCTGTCGAATCCCACCATCCTTACCTCGTAACTTACCGTCCGGTTCTGATAAATATAAAAGCTATTGAATCGTTCAGAAAGGAAATAGAGGAAATTCACTGTGATCTCATTACACTTTTCATTATTTTATTTATCATCATTTATCTATACGATTTCTTTTCTCATTATTTCTGGTATAACCTTCTGTGCGTGTGTGCTTAAGTGCTAATATATGGCTGTATGCGTGTGTGCATCTGTTTTACGCAGGCATATATGCGTTTATTTGAGTTCTAATGATTTGTTCGGTGGTCGTTCCAAAAGTAATGCCTCTTTTACATGCACGATTACACGCTGCATTTTAGTGACATTATCGCCTTGGTTGCTATTCAGGCGTCTCCACTTAATCACACACACTCACACACAAACATACACACAAATATATATATATATATATATATATATATATATATATATATATATATATATATATTCGTGTAAAATCCTTTGTAAAATAAAAACAGAAGTTGATGATGGTTCGCCTGAAATAGGCCTAACTTCCTATTCACGATGAAATAAAGTGTATGCCTTATTTTTTTCTTATATTTGCTCTATATTTATTTTTATGCATATATATTTAGAGCTCTCTTAGAAAGTTATCCTACAACTTTATGTACAGGACACCTCTTTTGGATTCTTCTATACCCACACTGCATGCTGATATATATATATATATATATATATATATATATAAAAAAAATTCAACAAATACTGTGATTTTTTGTTGTCTTTCAACGACATCACCATCAAGTATATCAGACGGTATGAACGGATCCTACACAAAATTAATAGACAAAACTTGTCCATACTATTCAATGAAACCTGCATTAATATATATATATATATAAACGGTTTCATGCTAGGCTCAGTCATCAAGCCAAATAATACTTCTCTTCCAATCAAAACATATTTAATGAAGCTAAGAAATATTAAACAAGTACGGTGTAAATAAGCTACAGTTGCACTTAGAACATTACACAAATAACATAAAAAAACACAAAAGAAAAATTATCAAAAAACAACAAATTAACAAAGTAATTACTTTTGTAACTACAGAATGAGGAATAGATATACGTTAATAGTTAACTGATTAAAAAACAACGTAATATACCGAGCGACGGTAAAATCCCCAGATAATGACGATAAATATATAGGAGTAACATAAGAACCCCAGAACTGCGCACACAAAACATCCTTAATAAATATTAAATATGCGAACAACACAATACTTTTTCTAAGTATGACTTGAAAAAATAAAGTAAAACCCAAATCAGACGAAAAATATTTTGAAAAAGACGGAAAGGGACATCAGTGTAAAACAATTCATTCCAAATCTGCAGATCTGCTTGGAGAATAAATAAAATATATTATTACTTTTATCAGGCAAAATCAAACTACTGAATAAAGGATCTGAATTCAACTGAAAATGCAGAAAAGAAAAAAATACTATGTTATTTATAAATGAAAACCTGAAAAGATTAAATAAATACAAATTAAGAATTATTTAATCACAGGAAAAAAAACAAATTAACAAATCTCTGTGGCCATGACAACCATTAGAATAGATTAAATAATATAAAAATGAAATATAATTGAACAACTAATGAAATAATATATCTAAATAAATAAATAAATTGAACATCCCAAACAGAAAAAATAAATGTACATAATTGTAAATACAAAAACAAGTAAAACAAATTTATCAATAGAGACACAAACATTTCCCCTCAAAATAATCCTTACAATGTTTACCTACGATGCAATAATGACCCGTATATATAAATAACCGGGGAAAACCCCAACGCATATGTCCTGATGATGGCAACTAGCACGAAACAGTCTGACACTTTAATGTTTACTTTTATATTCATGTACGTTCTATCTCTGAATTTATCCTACAAAAATAGTACTGCATAAAGCTATACTAGCAGTATAACCCGGCGTTGCTCGCGTGTAATGAAATCTTTAAAAGTAACCCATGGCCCTGACTCTTTGGATGTTGACACGAAAGACTAAAAAGAAATAGTTGTTTTCAGTTAAAGCGAAACCGTAGCTTGAAAGAACAATGAATGGATATGAGTCAAATTATCATTTCCGGTATCGATGTTAAATAAATTTTCCGTGGCAAACTGAATATTTAAGGCTAAATAAGTCCTCTGAGTAAATGGTATCTTGTATGAAAATAAGAACTACAATTATACCAACATAGAGCAAAACACGAAGCAAAAACCAAAACAAAAGTTCTGAAAAACTGATTTTGATCAAACCCGATAGAATATCGGGGTATCGATTTCCAAAATCAGAGTCAAATAAATGATCCAAGGATAAACTATCCTAAGTAAGTTAATGAAAACTTATCGTACTCATCTTGAGTAAAATTAGAGAAAATGAGCCATATTGCTGAGTGGATATCTCTTTTGATCAAATTCAATAGAATATCGTGTGTATCGATTTTCAATATCGTGAAAAATGAGACGTTTGAGAAGATCTACTAAAGTTTGAGACTATAAAATATAATTTTACCAAATTAGAAGAAATTCTGTAGCAAGAACCACGAAAAAAGGGATGAAATCCTGTTCTTGATCAGACCTGACAGCATATCGGGGTATAAATTTCTGTTATCGGGGGGAAGGGGGCGGAGTATCAAAAAATAAGTAGCTCATGACCTGACTGGACGCTTAAAAAATATTTGTTTGATGTTTGGTGAGAAAGGGATAAAAATTGTAAATTTGTATAAAGGACATAGAGACAGACACACACATAAAACGCCTTAGAGAGAGAGAGAGAGAGAGAGAGAGAGAGAGAGAGAGAGAGAGAGAGAGAGACATTATAATAATTGATATACTGTTAAAAATGTTAGGAGATCTATATGTGACTTCATGAAGATTTACCATTAAAATAAGAATATATACAAGAAACGTGTAGGCAAAGTGTGTTTTAGTTTTAAAAAGGTCATTCCCATACATCTGTTTTTTGTCAACATTTGTTTCTTTGCGGAACCCACATCTGAAATGTATTCTTCCGCGAACAAAACAAAATTAACCTCTTCATGTCATGTTTCTATACATTGTTCATCTTATCCTCTTAATAATTTCTTACAACTAGCTCTTCATACATTCATGTCACACACCTTATCATATATAGACCTAAACTGAATTATTTTTAGCCTTTTGTTACGTGAATTGGAATAAAAGAATTTATTTCTTGTATATTGCAAGAAATCGTCAATAGGAAAAGATAAAAAATTCCTATTAACAGATTAGTTATTACGCGGAAAAACGTCATATTTGTGTATTAAGAAAATCCGTTTACGTCTGGAACGCAACTGCTCTAAATATCAAGCTTGTCCATTGAGTGTTCAACAATTTAAAGCCAAATTACCAAATATTTATGCATCGAAGTTCTGTAAATGCTAACTCTTGAACAATTCAGATTTTCTCGTATGACAGAAAACTTAAGACGATGGCAGACATTTTTTATGTTATAATTGTTTAGGCAGAGATTATTTTTCTATTCATGTTTGTACAATGACATTTTGAGATATATTCCAATTCCAATATATTATTAATTGGAACAGATTTTCTGTTTTCTTCATAGATATTATGGAAGGATAGAGACTGCATTGTCGAAGACACCGCTAAACATGTTATAATTTCTCATAGTTAACTTTGTATGCATTCTTTGTTATATTCTCTGAAAGATCTCTAATATATATGATGCCTTTTGATATGAATATAAAATATAATTTCTTCGTTAGAATTGACTTTTAGTTAAATATATAATTCAGGGAATACTATTTAAGATATTTTAAAGAGATGAATGTATAAGTAAAATTTTGGTAAATCAATGAGGTATTTAAGATATAATTCCATTCTAGGAAAGATAACGTGAAGACACAAATGTACAGAAACACATATACAATGAGATGAACACAATGTTCATGAATGAAACATATATTCACCAGGCGATATCTTCGTCAGTATTTACTCTCTCTCCTTTCGCACACACGTCCAGGCACGTAGACACGCACGTATGCAAAAAACACTGATATATCAATGCGTATATTGGCCATAATTTAAGGAACTTCATTGAAAGTAAAAAATTAACGGGGACAAAAAAAAATGAAAATGGCTAAGAAAGTAGCCGAAATTGCTTCGTACGATAGCAATTATGTACAAATTTTATGTTACACATCATCAACAATATGTCAAAATGCCAGAATACTAGAAAAACTTAATTAAAATTAACTAAATCTTGTCGCCTGTGCCGTATTTAATATATATATACATATATAATCATCATTATTATTATTATTATGAACTCTCTCGTTGATTTCGACGTATGAATGTTTAACTCAGACTGCCACGTAAAGAACTTTTTAGAGTGGTAAAGGCTTGTATAGCACTATCCACACTTTTTGGAATCGCTAGTAACCTACAATCGGTACAGAAGTTCGCCACAGATCGCATGACCAGAAGACCTCAGTTATTTAACCCATAACTGGAGGGAATGGACTGATTAATATCTTTCAAACATCACTGCGCATTTCACCTATTTCCCTTTCCATCTACTGCACCACAACGCACAATCATCCATAAACGCATACAGCACCTGGTATTCCCAAGCGGTCAACCATGTAAGTACTGACCAGTCTCAACTTCGGTGATTGAGCGGGAACCGATGTATTCAACGTAATATAACCGTAATTATGGCCATGCTATTTAGCATGAAACAAGTTGTCATCTCTCAGTTTCGAATTCAATGTCCATTTTTGCATTTTCATACTTTCTATCCCTGATACTGAACACTTGAACTCATAAATATGGCATATCTTAAAACTATATTTTATCATACACCAGCTATATAGCCTAACCTGGCTCTGGGATTTTACTGATTATGTTGAAATAGTAGGTCAAATTCTTATTAAAAAAGCTCCGCTATGAGGATTCCGTGAGGCTTAATTTAAAGAAATGCGAAGGAAGTATTAGTTTTCCTTGTATTTGTAAATCGGGTCACAGTGTTGGTTAATTTTTTCAATAAACGGGAGTGATGTATGCTTAAGTAAAAGAACGCGAATTGGCGTTAACAAAACTTCTTATGTGATGAGATGATGATGTGACACAAAAGAAACGGTTGCATTGTCCCAGCAACGTCGAGCAGTTGGCACTTGGTAGAAATCGTGAAATTGTCCTGGCATATGATAGGGTAGAATTTACTAAAATAACCCGTTTTTGTTGGAATAAAACTAAACGTTTCGGAGAAATAAACGATCACAAAAAAGTAATGTCTTTCCGTTAGTTGTTGCCACACTCTGTGTATCAATTGAAATCACACATCGGAACATCAGAGATTGGTCTGACATTGACACAATTTTGGTTGTGTTAGACTGAAGCCTCTTTAAGAAATACTTAAAAGAGTACCAAAAATTATGTTTGCCACTGATTTTTGATAAAACTTGTACATTGTTTCGAAATATGATTGTGTACATCAAAGTTTCGAAAATCGACCTAAAATTTTTGCGATTTTGGTAGAAGTCACATAAGACGTCTGGGAAGAGAAAATTTCGTAATTTTCTGATGTACACTGTTAATCGATTTTTGCATGCACCAAACCGTCATGTAATGACCAACAAGTGACCTAATTTTGGCTGAATCGGACCAAGTGTTTCAGAAGAGTAGGTTTCGTTACAAAGGAGACACGCAAACACACACACACACACACACACACACACACACACACACACACACACACACACACACACACACATATATATATATATATATTCTATATTGGTATATATTCGTAATCCTCGTTAAAATAAATAGAACTTATATTTGCCTTATCAGACAAATATATATTCTATTTTCTTTATCGATTTCATTCCAGGCAATGCAATAAGAACAGAATACACAATAAGATTGATAGTCTACCGGATTTGGGATAAGAAAATATTAAGCAATCAATTGCATTGAATGCTGGGAGGAAGGCTGATTCAGTTTGTCGTTCCAGAAATATATAAAATGTCTATTTGTACACCAACACTCATTTGAAAAGCCTTTCGCTGAATGCAACTGACAAGAAAAATATAATTTTATATTGTGTTTTTTTCTAATGTTCTTGAATGTTCCATTTTTGGGGGTAAGTGACTATAAACATCATCTGTAATGTCTGTTGTTTAATGGGGTTTTATCCCCTTTAGCCATTATCCAGGTATTTCTTATTAAGTGTTGCTAATGTCATTTCATATCTCTCTTTTTAAAATGAATTTATTTGATGCAGGTAAAATAACATTTTATATTCGGAGTCCCTGGCTGTAATTCCAGTTGTTGATAGTATGTTTTTAAAATAAAAACATTCAAGACATTATTTTCGTTGGTACATTAGATGAGATTTAAACTGGATGTCAGATGTATGAAATGGGTACTTCTTTCACTTTGATATATATCCGGTTACGGCGTCTATGAAAGATGATCGCCTTATCAAACATACTTTTTCTAATAGCTTCTTATACATTGTGGGTGGCTAAATACATTCTTATGGAGCCTTCATCAAATAAATGAGAGATTAGACAATTGTTCAAGGATTTATGTATGATCTATTTAGATAACTGATGTATCACAGTAACACAGTCTTTTAAAATGTAAATTATATGTTAACGGGGTCAAAGATTTCGGAGTGTTTGAAAAACAAAACAACTATATGTTTGATTTTCAATAAATTCAAACAAAAGCTAACTACATATTCTCGAGTCAATATACATAAAAAAACGTAAGCAATCAAATAATAGAATCAGCAATGAATACTGTAGTAATTTTCTAAAAAGTTTAAAAAAATATGTTTCATGCTTTAACACGTACATGACCATGATATAAAAACTAAGTAATCTGTTTAAAGTAATTTTCATGTTCTAAAGAACGATGAGAAAATTGTCAACCGTTATATTTCAGGCAAGGAAAAAATTGCAGTAATTTTATCAACACAGGTTTGCGGTTATTTTTGTTACCACAATTCAGAAGATGATCTCGGAAAGCGACTGAAAGAATTTGGGAATATTGAGAAATGAATGACAATAATATATGTAAGTGTGGCAGCTCATTTCTGATATTTTCAATTATAATACGCCAAGGATTATTCGTGAGTATAAACGGATCTTTACACAAAAAATAAGCAGACACAATGCTTGCAATTTATTTTATCTGACATGTCTCTCTCTGTCTCTGTCTGTCTCTCTCTCTCTCCATATATATATATATATATATATATATATATATATATATATATATATATATATCGGCAGAATAACTCCTACAAGGCCTGAGATTGGAAGAATAAAGAAAAAATATACGAATGTGTAAATGAAAAAAAAAACAAAAAAAAAACTGTCCGATTATGAGATCAGAGTTTTAAAATCCGAAACATAGAAATTGCCGTGTTGCAATGTAAATTAAATTAATTTAAAAAATAATTACATTATACTCTATACTTACGAAAAAAATAATTGCCGGAAAACTCTGGATTCTCTTCTGCTCTCTATGGATTTGAAATTTGATCGAAAAGTATTGTTTGTTTTTCAGCAATATTGAGATTAAAACTCCGACACGTAAATTAATAATTTGTTAATACCTGATAGTGGCTATCTCAACAACTTCCATTCTGATTAAACAAATACATTCCCAGACCATAATACAAAACAAATAAACTATGACGTTTTATTTTAATATTTAATATTTAAAGTTAATTTTATGAATATTTATGAGCATTTTTATAATACCTGACAATATTTCTTTTGTCCTATTATCTGAAATAAAAATATTTCAGTTCTTTAGTTTGATAAACCCTATATATATATATATATATATATATATATATATATATATATATATATATATATATTACATTTTACAGCGATATTTACCAAAATTACAAAAAGTTATCTTGAAATAATAAAAAAAAGAGATTTGTTTCTATAAAATCATCATTCACTTCAAACAATTTCAGAATAAACTGCATCCAGTATCCTTGAGAGTATCCTTGTATAAATTGGTGAATGCTGCCATAATACATGCCTTTGGTTCATCTTTGGTTTGTCTTTCACTCATCTGCGCCCCACAGTTAATAATGAAATGTGTAGAAGTCTGAGAAGTTAGAGCGTTATATATTAGGGGTTATATGATCGCAGGAATTGATTGGAAATCATGACTAGATTATCCTGTTTGTGCCGAATATTGCAGAGTCCTGTTGCCAGATATATGATTTACAGTCGCCATTATCTTTACGCAGTGCAGCACTAATGTCTCCAGGCTGTTCCTGTAAGACTCTGTGTGGAGTTTGAGTTCATGTGGGATGATGAATGGAGGCATAGCATCGCCATCAAAAATGACTACATTAAACACCATTCTTTTTATTTGATTTATCATTCAGCATTTCCTGAATCCTCTTCAGAATCCACATATTTTAACCCAAACACAAAATATTCGTGTTAGATTTTCCGGTGTGAATTTCAATCAGTAAATCGTGCTGTTTTTAAATATTTGCGAAAATTAATTTCATTTTTTTTTCTGACAGACGGTATGAGTTCCATATTTAATATGATTTTCGTGTTTTTTATATCTTTAGATCTGTGCTTTTTACATCATTTATATATTTATATATGTGATTTCATCATTATTTATAAAATATGCCAAAGGTTTCAATTTATACGATGTAACAACGTATGTATCCAACTGCAAACCACTTTCTGCCAATTGTTTGACTCGTTATTTTACATTTTCTACTGTCATTTTTTCAACATTTTCTTCCCTCCGTGCATTTTCTCAATTCTTCTATTTTGTTAAGCCCAGACGTTGCGTGACCCTTTTGTGTATCTATCTATATTTCACTTCCTACCAAAATGTCGTTCTATTTCTCACTAAGCAGTTATCAACGGCTCTCTACTCTCTCCTCTTCTTCTCTCCTGTCTTCCTCTTTACTTTTTACTTCCAATTTTTTATTTTTTATTTTTATTTTCTCTATATTTTTCTTTTTACTTTCAGTATTACACTCTTTATTTCCTATGTAACTCTCTTTCCTTTTTATCCCGCTCTTTTTTCGATTTTCTTTTTTCCCATTTTTTCTATCATTTTTTCTCGTACAAACAAAAAACATTTTTCCAAAAATAAAGAAAAGTCGGAGTTTTTAATTTTCTTTTTAACAAATAACAATTAGTATCATCATTATTACCTGCATAAAAAGCCATTGTTTTTTTGCTCTCGAAACAAACAAAATGTACACATTTTTAGTAAATTATAATTTGTACATGTTCTAAACTATAATTTAAAATAAATATTCATAGCCTTGTTTCGATATTGAGCACTGTTTTACATCAATGTTTTGAACGTTGTTAATTATTTCTTTGATCTTTATTAACTTGAATATATATATATATATATATATATATATATATATATATATATTTCTTCTTAGATTAATCTGTTTTTCGTCACAGAGTTCAAAGTCACTTCCATGTTATAGAGTAAATTACCAAAATTACCATCTCACCCACTCTGCTTTAGACTTTCACAACCCAGAAAGGTTTCAATTACTCCCTGTCTTTATTTTCATATCAGGAAAGTATACATATATTTGCAAAGTAAACTAGTAACGTTTTACTGTAATATTAAAAACTGTCGAATTATACATAAAATCTACTAATTTCATTTATATATATATGATTAAATATTATATATTTATATGTATATAATCTTTAATAGGTTGGATGACTACATATATTAGTCATCCAACATGATTCACTGTATCACAGCTCACCAGTGTGGCTTGATATCCACACGCTTCCAGCCGCGATTGAAACACGCCTGATTTGGTGTCACTCGAAGTCCCGACTCTTTAAGGCATAAGCGCATGGAATGAGATAGGCAATTTTCTAGCATGTTATATATATATATATATATATATATATATATATATATATATATATATATATATATATATATATATATATGCGGAGTATACACACGCAAGTTACAGGGAATAGTTAATTCATTACTAGGGGGTAACGCGTAATACGCAGATGTGGTAACAATTTAAAAAATTTCATTTGCAGACACCTCAATCGTAATGAGGGCATAATATATTTGTCATCCACATACAAGCCGGTTTCTCTGTATCCCACGTCATTAGTTTAATCTTTTCGTTACCGACAATTTTACTATTCTTATCAGCATTTTTCTAACCAAATTTATACTAATTAAACTGAAGTTAGTTAATTTGTTTGTGCATGTGCTATTAAGCATGATCTTGTTAAGGAGCGCTAATTTACATTCTATAAGATCATGTATATACTATACTGACATCCTTAACATATTTCATCTTCAACAGAGGCCAACAAATTCATCCTTTTGGCATACATTTTGATCCAAACATAAATTACGCAGTAATTTTTTATATATTCAATGCAGAATTAATACATAAACAACAATATAAAACAGATGTTAGGTTTATTGATAATATCGGTTTTTCCGCATAATTAAACAGAGTTAAAATGATTAATTCGTGTTTGTTTTTCTACATAAATTTCATAAGTATTTCAGACATTTCTTTCAACCGGGCCGTCACCATACACAGAATTAAACATTATATTTATGGCATTTTTCTGGAAGGACGAAATCGACCAATCAAGTCTCAAAGTAGGACACATTTACATCACTCACCCATTATTCTAAACAATATTCATCCTCATGAATCCACTGCACGTCACGGTGCATATACTGTAAAGCATATTCTACTATATTGCAGTGACCTTGCCCGTGTATTTCTACGATTACCCGACATACGGACTTGTAGATAATTTTTAAAATGGGCTAAATGTAGAAAATATCATAAAATTTTGAAAGAAGATATTTATACTATTAATTATAACACTAAATAATTCTAGAGGTGTAACATCAGAGTGATAGAATGTATGATCTAAAGGATGATTTATAATCCATATATTAAAAAACATTTCGGCATGAAATTACCGTCAGTGATTATATGCCGGTATCGGAGAAAATTCATCAATACCAGAGATCATTTTACTGCCAAATGTCTGAAGTTCTTTGTCCCGAACATACGAACATATTATGCATCTTCAAGATATAAAGGTTATAAATATTCACATATCTTTCTCCTTTATTTACTCTATAAATTTTAAGGAAGCTCTGTTATTTGCAAATATATTTTTAAGTGTATGGAATTAATAGATGCTTTTTCATTAGACTAGCTGCTACTCAGGACTTAAATGCCTCATCTACCCGGCTGTTGAACACAAACATCTTGTGCAAAGAGATTAATTCCAACTTGTGCAAATAGATTAATTCACATATATATTGATGGCGTTTGTGTGGATATAAAAGCTGCAGAAAAAACAAGAATGTGATCAAGGTTTGGCAATATCATTTTCTACAGCGAGAACATTTACGTCAACAATAACTCTAATGGAAAAAAATCCTACGAGAAGAAAGAAAAGCATACCGTAATGATTGAGATTCGGTTTTTCAAGCAAGTAAAAAAGCGTGAGGAAACAAAAAAGTAATAGAAAATACCTTTTTTTTTAATCGTATCACATCAAGCAAGGCGATAACGACACTGATGTGCTGGGGGGTCTACATCAGTATAAAGAATTTAGATAAGGAGATTAAAGTGAAAGAAGAACCAGTTAAGGATGTGAATAGAGGTGTGATGACAGTTGCAAAGGTGGAGAGAAAGAAAAGGATATACATGATGGTGTAGAAAGAACTACAGTCAAGTAGTGAGTATTGACATTGCATTTAAATTCCTGGAGGTTGTAGCCGGGAGAAATGCAAGAATTTGGAAGCGAGTTCCACAGGCGTGAAATGCGAGAAAAAAAGCTGATGGAGTAGAATTGTCGTATGCATTTGGTTGATCTAGCTGTTAATGTGTGAGGCCCTGTGGCCAGTCTGGTTGTACGAGTAAACACATGTTGCAGAGGAACCAGTGATTTAAGTTCTTTGGAGTAGAAGCAATGAAAGTATTTAGCGAACAGACAGAGAGAAGCCACATCTCATTGGTGGGAAAGTAGTTTGAGTTGACCCGCCAAGTCGGTACCTGTCACATTACTTATTCTACTTTGGAGACTGTCAAGAACACTGAGATGAACTGCAGGGGCATCTGACTACATATGACAACAGTACTTCATGCACAGACGAATGAATTGTATATATGCAGGATGGATTCTGGTGGAAAAAACATACTGGCCCGACACAGTGACCCAAACTTCCTAGCAGTGGATTTAGCTATTGACTCAATGCAATGGTTCCACTTGAGATCGGAAGAGATGGTAAGGCCGAGGAGGCAGTTTATTAATCTCAGGGAGACACGCTTGGTCCATGCTTATGGGAGGCAGGAGAGGTTGTATGTCATGATTGATAGACAGAAGCTTGGTCTTAGACGCAGTGAAATTTACAAGCTATTTTTACCCCATTCCGCCACAGAACATAGATCCCTCTCAAGATAGCCAGTGAGAAAATGTTTGTCCGCAACGCCAGACTTCTAACTAATGCGGGAGTAAATTGTGATGTAATCTGCGTAGATGCCTACTTGGCACCTGATCAGGTCTAAGAGGTCATTTATGAAAATAAGGAAGAGCGTCTGGCCGAGGATAGAGCTCTGATGGACACCAGCGTTTGTGCAGCAGGATGTGGAGGTATGTTCATTCAAAACAACATTCATTATGCTGTTATATACAAAAGATTGGATCAGATCAAGGAAGCGTCCGGTAATACCGTTATCACGTAGCTTGCATAGAAGGCCAGCGTGCCAAACTCTGTCAACAGCCTTGGTGTCGTCCAGGGTAACAAAACGAACCTCACTGGTTTCCTCAAGGGACTGAACCATGTACTCTGTGATGGTCGTTTGCATGTCGGCCTTGGACATGGCGAAACGGAGGTCAGAGAATAGCTGATAGGCAGTTAGATGTTGGACTATATCAGCATTAATAATGGCCTCGAACACTTTCCCGAAAATTGTTAGAAGGCTGACAGGGCAATAGTTGAATGGGTCCGAGGGTTCACCAGAGATCTTAAATACAGGAATGACAGTAGAGGACTTCCAACCTGCAGAAAAATAGGAAGTAGAAAGGCAGTAATTAAAGAGTTTAGAAAGGACAGAGGTGACTTCAGGGGGACATTTCTTAATGAAAATCATCGGGATTCTATGGGGGTCGAGCTTTAATATTACTGGAGATACCACTGTTGGGGTAATGGATACATCGCTCAGTTTAGCATTCGTTCTAATACGGATGTCTGGTGCGGGTACTCCAGATGAGTCAAATATGGAGTTGGATGAGAATCTGCGAGTAAAGCTGATGCTGCGAGGACCTCAAATTCATTGATAAAAGGAAGGAATGAGAATTTTCGGTTGTTCAGCTCCCGTTTGCATACTCGGCAATAGTCCTTGGAGTCGAACTTGTGGTCAACTATGTGCTGTCTCATTTTCTTAGCAAACAAACGCTTGGCGTCATTCAGTATTCCCTTCCACTCATTACGAGCAGACGTTAATATGCGCTTGTTGTGGTCAGATGCATGTCTCTGAAATAGCCAGATGTAGTTGTTCATTTGGGCAATGGCGGTAGAACAGGCACGAGAGAACCAAGGGGCGGAATGAGATTTTAGACTAAACATCCTGGTAGGTATGAAGGCATCGATCCCAGCTTTCACCCAGTTAGTAATCTCAGAAGCGCAGTCATCAACTGGGAGATCGAACAATTTTCCCCAAGAGACGTCGCATAGGAATTAGCGAAAGGCGTCCCAGTCAGCTATTTAGTAGCAGTAGGAGGTCCTATAGGTAGGAGTCTACTGGGGGAGTGAAAGTGGTGACAAATATTAAGAGAGAAAACAGCATGATCGAAGTTGCCAAGAGGCCAAAGTTGCGAGAATTTGCACGATTCAGGTCCAGAGGTAAAGCATAGATCTAGTAGGGAGTCGTGTCCAGAAGGAATGCTGGGAAAGCGTGTGGGGAAATCTACTACTTGCGGAAGGAATTGGGAAATGGCTAATTTCATGGCATGCATGCAAGCTGAATCAGTAACAGAGACTTTTAGCCACTCAGCCCAATAGGCGTTAAAATCTCCGAGTACAAATTTGTGAGCAACTGGATGGGAGGAAGTTGCCCTATCTATATTATCAGAAATGCTGTCTAGAAGGGAGAAGTCGGGAGAGGAGAGGGGATGGTAAAGGAAGAAAAATAGCCAACTGAACTGAGAAGTGACAGATGTAGAGATATATATTGGTCGTCACCGTAACGTCTAACGTAGACCCCGAACACATGCATATAGACAGTAGGAAAGAGGGGAAAATAACCAGGTTCGAGAAGTCAGAGGATGTAAATTGATGAGTTAAGGTTGGTCTCACAGAGCGCTTGGATGTCAGGGAACTTTTCATGGCGGAAAGCTTCTACACTACAAAGGTTAATACGAATGCCCACGGATGTTAGTAAAAGAAACGTTAAGAGGTTTTGGTGATTTGAGTTTGAATGGTTTAGAATTTTTTTTTATTTTGTTTTTTTGTATTAAGCTTGTTGGTAGGGAGGGACCTTGAGTAGAGGATGCAAGCGGTTATTAACAACGATATGCGCTGGGAGGGAAACTGGCTCAAGCTGCATCAATGTGTGGCGTCGAAGTTGCCCACCGAAAGCGTTTGTAGGGACACCTATCCATGCTCGCATGGATATTACGCAACTGTTGATCAGAGCAGCCGCTCTTAACGATACGCAAGAGTTAGGGTTCCTAACTACCAGTCAGAAGCAGCAACTAAGAAACTGCCAATTCGGTACCCTCACATGGAAGAGATTTCGCCACCAACCACACACATCACAATAAATTCATGGAAGCCCAAATACTGAGATATGAGGATAGGAAAGAGAAAGCCAGAAACCACTTCCTAAACAGGGAACAAGGGATGAGCCTCTACACCTGTTCAATAAAGTTTTTTCTTGTTTTCTTAAATAATTATTCACTCTTCTTTCCCTCTCATATTTTGCCCCCACTCTCTCTCTCTCTCTTTCACTCACAAGAAGCCGTGTTTCTATACAAACATAAGCACACACTATTATACAATTTACCATCTAAAATATTCCATGCACATACATTTGATCATAATCATCAGTTGTTTTAATTATGAGGATTAATAATAATTTAATCCAGATCCCAGCATACTAATATACTGTCTCTTTATTGATGTTTTATCTTTTTATTTTCTCTCTGTCATCGAAGATGCTTTAATAAAAGTGAAACATATAAGACTGAGATTGGTTATTTAGTTTGTTAATTTGCTTTATTTTGTCGTGGTAGTTCGTCATGGTGTAATGGATATCGATCCTGAATAAGAAACAAGAGAGCCAAGTTTCAGTAAAATATGTTTGACGCACTTTCACACAAATAGTTTTAGAAAAGGTGTTATTCCATTTTTCTCCATCCAGCTACGCGATTATTAGCAACAGAAAATGGATTTTATAGTCTTGGTTGGCAACCAGTCTACCGCAGAAATTAATGGCAACACACTACCAGAAAGTATTTTACCTAGGCAGTCATGTCACAAAAACTTCTTAATCACTCTTGTGTATCACGTATGAATATTTAACAGACTGACTATCATCTTGTTGAATTTTGGTTTATATTTCACGCGCACACATATACACGCAAACACACAGAGAAAATTTATGAATAGGAATATCTTTATATACATACATGTATACGTATCTCTGTGTGTGTGAATGTGCACAGTAACACCATGCAAAAGAGTTTAGTGTTGATCACATTGTTAACTTTCCTATTAACACAAGTTCTACGGATAAGTCTGCTAAATATTTAACACTTAATAAAATATAACATAAAACTATATCTTTATCATTCATGTGTGTGTGTTTGTGTGTGTGTGTGAGAGAGAGAGAGAGAGAAAGAAGGTGAGTATGTGTGTGTGTAAAAAAAGAGTGTTTGTGTGCATGGGTGTGTGTGTGTGCGTGCGCGCACACACGAACGATCTGGGAAAATCTTCGCAACTTTGTTTATTCTACCATATATGCGACATTTGGCTCCATTATATTTCGTCATTTTCAGGCATCATTTCGTCACTTATAATCTGTCAGATTTATTCACGGTTATGAATTTATCATAAACTTTATGGGAAATGTTCTTTCTTTTAAGAGAATTTTCAGGTAACTGCAAAAGTGATAATCCGAAAGAACATGATCAATTTCATACGGTCTACAAAATTGGTTAATCCAGCCAATGTGTAAAAATTTCTGACGTACTAGCAAGAGATCTGATTTTGACCTTATGGAAAAGGGTATTCATCTAGTTGCTGAAATCCGGACGCTATCGTTAATCTATGTAATTAGGAACAGACATCAACGTCCGATTTCCTGCAGTAAGTTCATAACGCACATCGCTTTTGCAATTACCCGAGATACAGAGCATCATTTCATTCTTCTACAGGCTAGATTTTGGAGTACTTAATTGTGGATTTTTACATCTTTTCCAGAATTCCATTCCTTTAGATTGTTGTGATCCATCCACTTTTTATTCCTTTTCGATTAAAAAAAAAATCACTCCATATCTGGCGTTTAAGCAAAAATCACAAATGGGAATGTCTTTCATTTAAAAGTTTTCTATGATTAGTGAGGCTGTCAAACGGTAAAAAAAGATCGATGTGTTCAAGCATTCGCACTATTCATGGAGAAATGAGGTATCTCTCTGTGATTTGCAATTCTTATTCACCCGGATTATTTCTACCCAGTGTTTTCATTTTTCATCTCATCATCGACATTTTCTCTTCTCCTATAACATTCTGAGACTTCCACATCAAAATCTGTACTTCTCGATGTACTGAACAATTTATTATAAATGTTTTCAACTATGACACCATTGACATTAATATTGATTTTGCTCTTTTACAATTCTTTTTTACTTCTGAAAATGAAAGAACATCAAGCTACAAATGTTTATCTTGTCTCCTACAATCTTTCGCTTCTAATGTGATATTGTTTAAAATACAGACTATACAGAAAAATATTTTTGTATGACGTGTTGAAATGTCACATTTCAGAATATATAAATGTAATAAATTTCATTTATCGGAAAAACTAAATTCTGAATTCATTCGTCACCGACTGAAAATTCTATGTAATTTTATTTCACCCAAATTAAACGTCTGAACAGGTAAACAAGATCCATGAATAAGAAAATAAGAACTTATTATTTTTCTGCTTGTTCCAGCTAACGCAAAGTTCCCTTTCTAAGCAATACTAGTCATCAATATTGAGTAAATTTATTTAAAAGTTTTTATAGAAAAAATATTCTAATGATTTAATCTAGATACAGCATAGAAAAGAAGACAGAATCATGTTTTTATATAAACAGGTATACATGGTTGAGACGTAAAATTCATTAACCCTGTATTGGGAAGGGTATACATTGAGAAACATCAACAAATATGATATACACAGATAGTAAATAGTATAATGAAATAAATATTTTGAGTTGGAATATTTTTTTCAATAATAATAATAATAATGAATGAGTAAGCAAAGGCTAGTTTTCTATCGCTCCAAAAGTATGTGTTTATTGATATTTTTCAATGGTTTTCATTTTAGCCAACATAGATATTAAATATCGCCATCAAAATAAATGCTAGCTCTGTAAATTAGGCTTTCAGACATTTACTGGCTCTTTAGCGGACGGTCTTATTTTTAATGACATTCTTTTTCTCATTTAAACTACAAGTAATTTTTCTTGACCCAGTCGTACAAAACGTATAACATCTGTCTAAAAATATTGAAGCTGTTAATATTAATTTAACTTTATGATTTTATTTTACATTTTCATGATTAAGTTTCAATCCAAAACGAATTAAATTATTGTTGTGAACCCAGAATAAATCCGGAAAAAAACGCGAACTCTGGTATTAGTGAAACATATATATTTGACGAAAGAACAAATACAAAAAATGTTACACGTCAGACCGGGTTTACTCTACTCAACGCAACTCAACTCAGAGATGTATTCCCGTTATTCATAATAATAGGACGAGTTCATTATAGTCCGAAAAGGGTAGGTCCCATAACAATTACACAATTAAAAACAGTAGTACACAAGTATCATGAACTAAGTGAGAATCAAAAATTCAAATCCTGGAATGCTGATTTTATAATAAGCACCTGATGATTGCATTTTACATGAAGCTCCGTGTCGTTTTATAGAAGGAGTATATGTATATTTATGAATACATACTTTTTAGCACTCTTATATTGCATAAAGCACTGTATAATTAACACGACAAAGATATTACTTTATATGAGTGTACTTGCATGTTTATCGATATTTATATTTATACTCTCTCAATTACACACACACACATATATGAGTGTGTGTTTGTGTGTGTGTGTGTGTATCTGTGTGTGTGTGTCTGTGAGTTTAGTGTGTGTGTATTGCAAATATGTGCTGCTGTTATTTTTAATATAAAAATGTATTTTTATACTTTCATGTTGCTTTGACACTAGTTTGGGTATTACCCTAACAGGTAATTTCACCACGGGATAAGTTGAACTTGTAAACAATTATAATTGAGAGACGTTTTTATGACCCTTAGAATCTTCATATTCGAAGCTTTTCTGCTTGAGAGAGTTTATATTCCTACCCAGAATGAGACTGTATATTCATACATTATGGTTTATATATTTGTACACCAACCTCATTTTATTGCTCTGCAAATCAATGAATCAATAACCACATAATAATCATCATGCTATTAGTATTTTTCTATACAAATAGATAAGAAACTAGCGGGAAAAATTGAACAGATAGAAAGTAATTTATAAATAAGAAAAATTAAAAATTCCATAATATATCTATCGTGAGATTTTCAGTCAAAGACTGAACAAAGAAAGGGGCTGACTGTTTGGTCTACTATTGTCTGAACTCGGAAAATACCGGAACATAAGAGGCACACATTAATATCAGCTATCACTGGTGCAGTTTTTATATTTAATGATAGATAAACGTCAAAATAAAAGAGAACCACCATTGATTGTTCAGATGAACTTTTACAGTAAAGCGAACAATGATCCGGAGACTGCTGAATATTGAAGGTGAAAGAAATTGTGGTACACATTTCATTTATTAATAATCGGAGATTCTTTTTTATGTTTGTGCCTCTTCATGACAGACGATCGTGGCTATTAAAAATATTCTGTTTTAGTTCAGTTTGACTTGTCTCACATAATCCCTTTTCTGCGAAATATTTACACAATATCATTATGTATGGTATCTTCTGCTTTCTCCTTTCCCTTTAACATTGAATATCATCTCATCGCCAATATTTCTGTATCCTGTTCCAATTTATACACCCTAAAATTTTCAACTGATTCTTTCTAATATTATACATTATTGAATTTTACTTTCTATTTTCCTTAAACTTCAAAATTTTTCATATATTTATTCCATGACATTCACATTAAGTTTTTTTTTCATCTGCTAGGATATGGTCTTATATACACCGTCATATAGTTCAGTACTATTTACTAATAACAGTCCAGTACTCTTTCCTTTTTTGGTTTTAACAAAATGTTTTCTGTTACTTAATACATTGCTCATGGTTTTAAATGCTCTCTTTCAATATCATAATGCGACTCCACATTTTGGCATCGCAGATTCCATCATTTTGTGGATAACTTTCCCAGTTAATTAAATTGATCAATTGCTCAATTGTGTAACCTCCCTTTTCTAAATTTCTTGTTTGTCTGTTTATTTTTACCAAAAACATATATTCTCACTTCTTGCAATTGATGTTTTATTGTTTCTTCTCATCTTCCTTTACAATTTTTTAATATATTATTCTATTTCCTTTTAAGTGTCTTCTAACAACACTGATGTTTGCAAATCTTACACTGTTAACCTTATGCTGTCTTACAATCAAATATTTTTTATTTGCTTCCAGAACATATATTAATATACAAAATTGGATTTGAGTTTGAGTTTTGTTCAACGGCATAACTATCTCTGTAGTTTATTTAATACCAAAATAATGGGGTTTTAATGTGTTTTCTAATGTTTGGTCATAGGGAGAAAGTCGATTTGGTCAGATTCTAATGAAAATTATTTGTTTTTATTCTTTTTTTTATTTTAGAAAACTGAAAATATCTTCTAATTTTGTATTCTAAAATGTTTTGCTGAGAATAAATTCGTTCGTTCAAAAATGTTTTATGGCAATATTTTCTATTTGAAAATGAATTGTTGGTAATATTTTTCCTTCATAAATGCATATTTTTCTATAAAAGTTTATTTTTATCTATATATTTCTGTAAAAGTATTTTTATACTTTCATAGCGTTTTGAACATAGTTTTGGGTCACTAAAATGTGCTATCACTCCGGATAAGGGTGGACCTGAGAACAACAGTAACTAAGAGTTGGTTCCATGCTTGCTGCAAAATGCAGTTTACCGTCTTGACCAGGACCAAAGAATTTATTCTAATTGCTCTTTCTGGAATAATTCTGATCATTAATTTTGCATTCCATTTTCTTGTTTCTTCAAAAAAGCGCACTGTTCTGGTTTTTAAATATGGGCTCATACCTTGGCGTTTTTTCATGTGCTTCATTTGGCTGGTTGTCTGACGGATTATACATTCGTTTGCACTAGTTTTCTTAGACAACGCAGTGAATATGGATCTCTTAGGATTTACGGTATACCACCAGCGTTGAGAAATTTCACTAAAATGAAGCACATCAATCAATTTACTTTCCTGTGAAATATTTTTACAGAGGAAGAAATCTAAATGTGTTTGAAAAAGGAAACTAATATTATTATTAATAAATTAGTACAATCAGTAAGACACAAGGTAAATCATAGTAAACTGTTATGCTATGTCAATCCTCACATGTGGCAGTGAATAATAAATAATCTTTCTAAAGTTGAGTAAGAGACGAGCAGAAACATAAATGTACTACTGAATGATATGCCGAATATGTAAACATAGTCAAAGATTTAGAGAAAATGAAAATCTAAAGGACAGATAGTTACTATAAAAAAAAAACAGATGAAGTTTTTGGACATATAATGAGAACTCAGTTTTTGAAAATATTGACACTCGCAGTGTTGTATTTCCCTCGGGTCGGTGTGGAACAATACTCAAAATCATGATTGCTAGTGACATTTTAAAGAATTTTGCTGAATTTGTACAGGATATCTTAGTCAGTGCGAAATTGTGCCAAAAAGTATTTTCCACTGGACGACGCAGGGAAAGTTGATAACTACATGATATACTGAAACTTAGAGAGACAGAGTAAAACAAAGAATTAGCTGAAAGAAGAAATAATTTGGGGAGATGAAAAAATAATAGCATTTACTAATCGCTAGAATAGTCAAGAAATTGTGGAGGGACAGGATCACCAGGTTTCTCTACGGGTACAGCAAATAAATGAAAAATAATATGTCCATTGCCTAAATCATCTAATATCTATTACAATTCATTCTGGTATTGTTGTTTTGTCCTTTTCTAGTTAGTTGCTTAAGTTTCTAGTATTGTTTTAATTTCTCATTTTTCTCATTGTGGAGAAGTCCTTTGTCAAGGAGGAATTTTCCGATAAATTTATTGCCCCTTCCTTAGATTTTATACATTCATTTTGATAGGTAATATTTATTTGTCTTAAAAAAAAGTAACGCCTTTTCATTCCCATTTGAGTATTCGTTTTTGTTGTTTTACGAATATTACGGGCGTGCTAACCTGATTTTTTCTACAGATGATTTTCGTACTCGGTAAACTTTTAACCATCCGATCTCTTTACGCGATCAGTTTTAAAGTTTCTTTTCCTTTCAGTTTCCATACTTACAACATATCTTATAACAGCAGTTCGCATACAGTCTTTTTGCGTGTGCCATCTTTCATATGTTGATTCCACTGAACCAGTATGTATGGTTCGTTGTCTTTTGTCATTTCAATAGTTGATTCGGTGTGTCCTGTAAAGTCACTGATTCTCCTAAAAATTTCGACAAAATAACGAAAATAGATATAGAGTATAATTGTAACTGATTCAGTTTATCTCTTTTTTACAGTTTAATTCAAAATTCTAAGATGCGTATTGAGTACAAGAGGTACCTCGAATAGATAGAAGGGTACAACTAGTGAAACCTTATGTGTGTAATAGCCAAGTTATTAATCTTAATAAAGATCCATATCTTAAATTAAACACAGTAAGTACTTAAAAAAATAATTGCTAAAGCTTTACTTCCATCGCTCTAAACTCATTTATGTTTATGAGAAATTATAAAAAATGCCAAATTTGAATGTGATTCAGTGCATACCAATCTAAACATGTACAATTATGAAGAAGAGTTGCGAAAATCTTGGAAAAAGGAATATATATATATATATATATATATATATATATATATATATATATATATATATATATATATATATATATATATAGTAATCAATTTTAAGTCTAATGTATATATATATATATATATATATATTAGTAATCAATTTTAAGTCTAATATATATATATATATATATATATATATATAATATTAGTAATCAATTTTAAGTCTAATATATATATATATATATATATATATATATATTAGACTTAAAATTGATTACTTTGAATCATCTCCCAAAATCCTCTAAAAATATGAAAAAATACATGACTTATCATTAAAAATATCAGATTATATACTGAATAACAATATTGAAAATTCAATTTATGGCTTGTTATTAGAATACCAGAAAAAATATTATTGTTTTGAAAATGGAAAATGGATTATATTCATAGAATAAACAATAAATATTGATCGCATAAATCATAATTCTAGCATAAAATATCAGAGCCTATTTATAAAGTGAAAGCTGGAGACAAAACAAATCAAAATCTAGAAAATATGACTGACTTATTTGTAAAAGTTATTTAATTTTTAATTGAAATTAATAAATATATACTGTCAGTAAAATTTACTATGCAAAAGCAAGAATTGATGAAACCTAATAAAATGAAATACTTAAATATATGAGAAATCATTGTTGGAATTAGGAAATTGCTCATGAAGTCATAGAAAATGATTCTTTGTTCGTAAAAATATGCCTGATACAAAAACATAATTTTATTTCTGATTGATATGGAACAATTGAATTTACAATTCAAATTTCTATTAACCGAACACATTCTGAATCTGATAACGGGAAATAGTTTGTTATAAAATACTAAGCAATCACACAACGCCAGGCTGTATAGTTTCATGTCATAACAAATCTAAAAATACTGCTAAAAGTTTTTAGATTTTGGAATATTCATAAGATTAGTTTTCAAATATAATATTAATAAACTAAGAGAAAAACTGATTTAATAAAACGACAATATGGAATTATAAATTATTAGAACATAAAATTCATTTTTTAAAATAAAGCATTATAGTAACTGCGAAGAGAGTATTAATAAATCATGGTTACTATCGATGATATTCAATTAATAGGATAATAGACTAATTTGATTATTATTATGTAGTCATTTTTCAGCATATTTCGATTCCTACCATAGCATTATTATTATTATTATTATTATTATTATTATTATTATTATTATTATTATTATGTCACTTTTCATCATATTTCGATTTCTGCTTTGGTCTCACTACCAACCAAGTCTACGGGAAGAGCCAAGGCAGGTCGTGGCGTGTTGTTATGGCTCCATTTCATGTTTTTTATATCAGCCCCATCATCCCTAGCGTTACATAGACAAAGTTCTCCTTAGTGTGTGGGCTGTACTTAATAAGATATTTTTTTGATTTGGGGTTTCCAGGCATTCTTTTAATGTGTTGTTTTGTTCCATTTTTTATCATTCCAAGTGCACCTACTATCACTGGCACAATTCTTGCTTTCAATTTCCACATATTTTCTATTTCAATTTCCAGGTTTTTATATTTTGACAGTTTTTCAAATTCCTTGTTTGCTATGTTACAATCCGCTGGACAAGCCCTATCAATTGATAGACAAGTTTTCTCTTTCTGGTTTTTAACAACAATGTCCGGTCTATTTGCTTCAATATCTCTGACTGTGTAGATGGTGTAATCCCATAGTTACAGCAGGGTCTAAGCTAGTTGAGTACGTTTCTTGTAGTGATCTATGTAAAACTGTAGCTTTAACATATTTATTCAAATTGAATTTCATTCCAATGTCTTTGCTTAAGCATTTTACAGTTTGCAGAAGACCTTCCAGCTCATTATAACTCTTAGCATACAAATTTAAGTCATACATGTAAAATAGATGGCTTATTTTCTTTTAGCCTATTTTATAACCACATTCTGTCTTATTACCTTGACTGGTTAGTGCTATTAATGATATGCAGAATAGTAAGGGAGACAAAGAATCACCTTGATATATACCTCTTTTGATGTTAATTTCACAAGACTTATAGATTACATATATATGATTGAGGTAAAGGGTTGTTTTCCATATCGACATGCACTGTGTGATGAAATTGATGTTGATGTATGATATCTTGTATATATTTAAAATCTTAAAAATCGAAGAATGTGGCACACTATCGAATTCCTTACGATAATCTATCCAGGCACTACTAAGATTTTTTTTGTACTGTAGCTGTTTTCCAGGATCATTCTGTTAATATGCAATTGGTCTTTACATCGCAAGCTGCCACGTTTTTATATTATTACATTTGTTATTATTATTACTATTATTAGTATTATTATTATTATTATGTAAATTGTAGTTGTGCTGGTGCTGGTCAATATGGTAATGATATTGGTCGTGATTATGAGGGGGTAGATCTTCATCATTAACATAATTACCTGCACAGTCATCCTCATCACCATCACCATTACCGCAATCATCACAATAATAATAATAATAATAATAATAATAATAATAAGCTTGCCCCAAATGAATATAAAAATCGCCACGATAGAGTTGGGCAATATTTACATTGGGCAATATGCAAATATTATGGAAAAGCTGTAGGCAAACACTGGTATGAACATCACCTTTTACATAAATAGAAGATGTAACCATTCTATGGGATTACACCATCTACACAGACAGAAAAATTGAAGCAAACAGGCCAGACATTATTGTTAAAAACCAGAAGGAGAAAACTTGTCTATTAATTGATATGGCTTGTCCAGCGGATTGTAACATAGCAATCAAGGAATTTGAAAAACTGTCAAAATATAAAGACCTGGAAATTGAAATAGGAAAAATGTGGAAATTGAAAACAAGAGTTGTGCCAGTGATAGTAGGTGCACTTGGAATGATAAAAAATGGAACAAAACAACACATTGAAAGAATCCCTGGAAACCCCAGCTTAAGAGATATACAAAAAATTGTCTTATTAAGTACAGCCCACACACTAAGGAAAACTTTATCTATGTAATGCTGGAGATGATAGGGAAGATAGAAAAACATGAAATGGAGCCATAACAACATGCCACTACCTGCCTTAGGTCTCCCCGCAGATTTGGTTGGTAGTGAGACCAAAGCAGAAATCGAAATATGATGAAAAATGACATAATAATAATAATAATAATAATAATAATAATAATAATAATAATAATAATAATCTTTCAAATTAGTATTATGTGCATTGATTATGATGATATATATATATATATATATATATATATATATATATGATTCGAGCTAGTTAAGTTTTCTAGGCAACTGCAACCGGGTAAATAGACGTAATATACGGTACTCATTGTATGTAGTATCATAAGACGTAGGCGTAGTCAATATACGTAGACCAATAATCGTAGACCCCTAGACTTAGATGTCTAGACCTCTAGACGTAGACATGTATGCGTCCTCGCCTTAGTCGCTTTATATGGTTGAAACCAGCGAATCACATTACTGTGAGAGGGAACCAATTGTATGCATTTTCATTACATCACTATTATTCAGCAATCTACTAACAAATATATAACCAGTTAAGATGAGAAATCTACAATTTATATAACTCGTCTTTCAGCCGCATTTCTTTTAAGCAGTCGGAGTTTCAGTCGCTTTTCCACGTTGATTACCAGTTCCAATTTTTTCTCAAGACAAGAAACCTACTTAAAAATATTATATTTTTCAATGTTTTTTTTTATACTTGTATGCAAATGTTAACCGTTTTCGAAGAAAACGAACAAATTGGTAAACATTGACAAAGAGTATATCCTTTCTTATTCTTCATCTTCTAAAATCACAATCTTCCGGAATTTAGCTAAAATATTAAAAGACTTAAGTCAGTTATTATACTTGTTGTTGTTAATATTTTTGTTGTTGTTGCTGTTATTATTCAACATTTATGGGAAGATAAAGAGTTGTACAAATTATTCACATTGTAAATGAAAGAAGCAGCACATAAAAGAAATGAGAGATTTCGACAGAACATCTGAAAAGAGAAGTAAAATTATATTAATTTTGTCCAAAAATAATATTACAAATAATTTCGACATGAGGGAAAATCGATAAAAGTCAGCCAAACCGCTTACGTCGTTTACACAGAAAAAATCAATTCACAATTGAATGAAGAAAAGCAGCTTAAAATTCAAGGAAAAAAAGTGTAGCGACAGTTTGAATACATCTATTCACAGGATATTATATAAAGCACTTTCAATCAAACTTAGAAATATATAACAGCAGGAAATATGAGAAAAGTGCGCGAATGACTTGCATGAAGGATTGCTATTATATAAGTTATTAATAGTAATCATTTAAAAGGAAAAGCTAAAAAGATAAGACGGGCGAAAAAAAGAAGATTTCTGAATAAATAACTTGCGCCAAAAACTGATTCCTTAAAGTTATTATTTACTTTAGAAATTAAATTTAGCAAATATAACCGTATCTTATTTAGATAAGTATAATAGATTAAATGTCAACTTCAGATCTATGTAAAATTAAGGTCGATAATAAGGAGTTTTATTTTTTGTGCCTTCTAACATTGTACTTTTGCTCGTTAGGATGCGTTAGTTTCTAGGTTTTCACATTGTGGTACTGCTATATAACTTTCTTTTATCTGCTCGTCATTTGCAGTTATATCGTAATATGCTGTCTCTTTAGAATCAACATATCAGCATATGAGAAGACCTGTTTTTGTACCTTTTTCTGTGTACATGTATTAGATTAAATTTCTGCTGAACCTCATGTTCCATATACTGTTCTAGCAGTGATTTTGAAATTTACATTGATATTTATTAAAATGACGGCCTTATAGTACGGGGTGAGTATAGACTAGATCATTTTAGAAAGCAATATTCATAAATGATATTAGATTAATTTTTGACAGGTAACTTGTAACCCATACAACAGAAAGCAAAATCCAGTACAATGATATATCACCCCTGTATAAAATGTGCTCTCTCTTTGAAAAGTTTCTAAATTTTAGGAGAATGTCTGGTGGTTAATATACTTTGATTTACCTGCAGCCCGCTATCAAATATAATTATATGTTGTAATGCCATTAAAAACTATTATTTAGTTCTTCTTGGTTGTCTGTGGTTAAATTATTCAGAAAAAATCATAGATAGTTTGATGTATTGTACCATCTTGTCTTGTTCATTAGACTTCTTATAGTATAGGTATAATCCATCTCTGTACAATACGGCCGAATGTGTAATTATTGATGAATCTTTTATTTAACATACGAATGATTTCTTTACTTTTAATTTATAATTGAGTTTTGAAAGAGGGGATCGATACTGAGTATCAAGAAAGGCACCTAACGTTCCTGGGACATGCATTGAGGAAGGAGGACTCGTATAACCTCATACTAACAGACCCGATAGAGAGAAAATGAGACAGGTGAAAGCAGCGGATAACGTATTTGAAGAGTCGGATCAGGTGGATAACAGAACGGGGGTTACATGGTGTAACAGAATAAGGCGTACTAAGAGCCACCAGGGATAAGGAGCTATGGAAAGTAATGATCGCCTAAGACTTGAAAGGACAAGACACATTAAAAGAAGAAGAAGAAGAAGAAGAAGAAGAAGAAGAAGAAGAAGAAGAAGAAGATATAGAAATAGGTAAAAATGAAATGATTTATCCCGATTTGTGTAGAGAAAAAACTTTGCAGCTTTTACATAGGACAGATAGTCTTTTAATATATTTCAAAGTATTAAGTCTCTCAGATTAAAATTAATTACCTGACAAGAACCCTGCTTGAAAAGCTTTTGGGACATTTTGCATCTTTCTTCAAGTCTTCTCAAATGCAGAGTTTCTTCGTATTTATAGTGCATTCCTTTATAGAATGGGCAACAGATAACTGCGTAATGTAATAGTTGAAAGGCTGTACTAGATTTAGTTTTGGCCAATGCTTGAAATTGCTAAAATTCTAACACATTATCCAGAAAACTGAAGTCATGTTACTCTATGCTTCGTAATATCAACATTTTTAGAGAGGTTATGCATGACGCCAAATACGTTAAAAAATATATGCAAGTTTTATCCAAGCTCTTTTTGTGAACAATGAGTAAAAATGATTTTGAGCAGAGGAACGTTACAAAACTTATGCAAAATAACTAATGCAAAACAAATTATGACTTCATAGGGTCTTTCTCACTTTCTCTGATCACGTATACGTTGTCACTTGGCGTTGTTTTTCTCTCCCGATCGCATTTTTTATATTTTGGATTGATGGCTCCAGTACTTTTACGACTTGATGACACGACCCTCATTTGAAAGGTTGATACCAACAATTTCTGTGATCTTGCTGTAAGGCTTGCCTGTGTGTTCACGCAACTTGACAATTTTTGACTGCTTCCTTGAAATAGCACCAATCGCAGACAATGGTCGTTGGACAACTAAACAATATCTGTGACAATACTTTCTGGGTGTGATAAAACACTGATACAGTAACAGATGAGACAATATTTGTCATGTTCACAAAATATCATAAGCTCCGAAAATAGAATCATATTTCTTCAAAACATTGTAAATTACCTAATCTTAGAAAAAAATTGATTACACCCTTTAACTAAACTTTGTTTAAAACGGACACCGGTGTAACAAATGTTTTATATTTGCTATATTTAAAGTAAATGGGTTTCAGTATACATGATATGGCCTTTATATATATTTTAACATAGGAACCAATAGTGCATGGAATTAATAGACGTCCGAAAATTGGACAATCAAAGACGTCTTTGGATAGCGGACGATACATTCTAAATGCTAATCCGAATATTTAAAACGAAAACGATTTAATTAAAAATAGTACTGAAATATTATAAAACCTCAATCGTTTCTTGCAGTGAAGGATGATCTGCGTTTCCTTTTCATCTTTCACGTTTCTTCTTCGTGTTTCAGCAATTTGAAGCAACAGAAATTTAGTTCTAATGAAATATGTAGAGATTACCATGGATACAGTATGTAAGCTATAAGGAAGCTTATAGAAATATGAAATTATTAACAACATTTATACCAGGAAATGGACTGTTGAAATTTCTAGGATAACTGATGAGTCAACATTGCTTTAAAATTTTTACTTTTACAGAATGGACTAACTACAAGTAAGGCAAATACAAACAATTCATATATATCAAGCTTCAGTATATTGATGGCGGAACAGTTTTAAGACAAAATAAATAGATACAATTTATTAAGAACTAAAGAACAGGAAATTAAGGAGTGCTGTGATCGCCAACGTCATGAAGGAGACAAAACATTGAAGAATATCAGATTCTCAGATTTAGTGGAACTTTCTAATTTGTAAACTGCATACATGATATACGTTTGGCCGATTATGTCTTGAAAGAGACGTGACTAACTGGGCAGAAGATTCTTCGCAGGAGGTTGCTGTTATTTTCGACAGTAGACTGGTTACCAACCAAGGCTATAGTACCCAATCTGTCCTGCTATTTAAAAAATAACTAGAAGGAGAATTCGAATTCAGCTCTTCGATTTACATCTACTTCACCACAATGCACCTCACCAACTGCTTCTGTTAATTGTGTGTGATAGTAACGTCTCTCTAGAAGTCAGCTAATTTATATATATATCAAGAGGAAGAGTTCATTCTTCGTAAGAAAGATACCATATAATTATATATTGAGAGAGAAAGAGAGAGAGCGGGAGAGAGAGAAAGAAAATAAATAGAAAGTGTGTCTCAATTAAAAATGTTGGAATTGCAAGGCCAATATTTTACTTTTTTTCCATGATATTTGGGTTTAATATCAACAGCTGAGAGTTCAAAATTTCAGATATATGACCTTGTATTTAAGATTACTTGTGTTAACCAATATATATTATTCATATTATTTTCTATTGTCCTCAACTTCGTTGCCATTTTAAGACGTTACCGTCTTTGTACTTTCCGGCCTTTTTCAGGTGATAAGAATTTCGAACCGAACACTTTATTGCAATTACTGAAAAGAAATATAAAGAAGAGACAGGCCACTCTGTCATTCTAATTCTTTTCGTAGTAATGCCCCGATTAAAGACCGTGAGTTATCACCCTCTAATTCAGCAAGTTGCTTGTTCACCATTGCTGTATCCTAGTATTGATCTCAAAACTCTTTGGTTCACAGGAACTAAGGAACGTCTATATCTAGAGTGACATGAGTTCTTAAGGACAAGAACAACTGAATTTATGAGAGTTATGAAACTAATGTCCAGTTATCCTTTTTTTAAATTTGTTCATATTGTCAATGATTTTCTCTAGTGTTTTCGATATTAATGGTATTCTTTCTTTTTTTTAGCAGAGTTCATATTGCAATTTTTGAGACTAATGATTTTCTCTGGCCCTCTGTATTACTGGTTCATATGTATTGTTCATCTCTATGCTTGATTGGCTTCACAGAATTTTTGTAGCTTAGCATATAGGCTGATTCCTGAAGTTTGCGTACTTTCCAGTGTTGTTCTATATCATTTTAACTTCATTCCATAGCAGGCAGTGATCCTTTTTCTCTTCAGATGTGGTCAGCTACGCCTGTTACAGCCTTGCGATGAACTTGTAAACAACAATTTGGAATGTCATAAAAAATTCAGAAAATATTGGTGTACTGTGCAACAGGTATAGGTCAGGTGGGCCAACAAAAACTACATCAGTTAATAACCGATATATTGTGAGAGCTGTAAAGGTAATTGTAAGAGAAAACAGACATTGACATCATGAACGTCATCAACGTTGGCGGGCGGAAGTTTTACAATCCCCTATCCGTGAATGTTTTCGAGATTAGATATATAGAGGCCATTCACCAAGATGGAAAATAACACATCAGCATCAAGAATTAGAAGGTAAAAATAAGATCGACAAAAATTCTGAAAAATCAATTGTCGACTAATGATTCCGAGATTAATCTCTACAAAAGTTATAGAAATGATAAAATCTGTGGAAATTAATTGCTTAATATCCAAATTATATAAATAAATCAATATATGCAGCTAACATAACAAAGGGACTCATCAGATTAAAAAGTTGACAAATTTCATGTAGATAAGTCAATCACTGAATCATTAACGCATAGACATGAATTTCATCCTCTGCAGAAAAGTTTAAAAGGAAAACCCTAAAAAAGAATCAAGAACTGAAAGAGGCGGTAGCAAATGCTTGAAAGAACATCACGTATAACGGCTGCAACAATTTTCGGACATCAACTTTTCAAACAATGGACGCTGTTATTCCAAAGTAAGTTTTGTGCAATATTAAATGTTATTTACTTTAGATGTATGTTTCTTTATATTAAAAACTAATTTCTATATACAAGTGGAAAAAACAGATTCTGAAGACATCTTCATGTTCATTTTTTGATCTTAAAACAAAATGTTTTACAAGTGAAACAATAGGATTAGCCTTGCCTTTCAAGCATTTTTAGAGTAGGCTATGTACACACACACACACACACACACACACACACACACACACACACACACACATATATATATATATATATAGAGACCCATGTACCAGTAGTTTTTTTTCATGACATTTCCAATGCCTTTGATTCTTTCTTGTAAGAAAGGGAAACACACTTGTCTACTGGCGCGTTTATTTCCTTAAGAGGGAAACTAAATTCAGTGATATATATTTGCAAATGTACGGTTTATCTAGGCTGTTGATTTTGGGAGCATTCGTGAAAATTCATCCTGTGTTTGAACGGTCAGTAATAATTGAAAGCATTTAGTGGACAAAACTCGTCGGCTAATTATATTTTCTCCTCTTAATTTTTATTCATTCTGTTTTTTAAACGTACCAACTATACAAAATAATTTAAATTAAATTTAATTAATACAATTGTTTATAAATCATTTCATCACTACACATTTCAGATTTCAGAACATTGTTGTTGTTCTTTGAGTGATATTTTAAAATATGCTATGCAAATTTTTTAATGTAAGTCCAAAGTTGACTCTCTCTTTAGGCGAATAGACCTGTGACTATATATATCGAGATATGACTGTTATTCCGAAAGACAAACATATGTAATGTAACAAGTTCTTAATTTTGTGTTTTTGAAAATGACCATTTCAGGCTTTTTAAAAAGTTAGGGAAAGAAAGTGGAGAATATTAAACATCATGATTATGGGTGTGTTTGTATTACTGAACCAATAGTTAGAATTATGTTGAACTATAAAAGTGAACGTTTAAACTGGATGGAGGAGGGTTGCTGAATTATGTTATGATAGTATGACACGTTTTATCTGTTTGAAACACGTTGTATTCAGATGTATACAGAATAATTTTAAAACAGATGGCAATTTAAGAAATTTTAAATTACATAATTATATTTATTATATTATTATTGCTTTGTTTAAAATTTTATTACTTAACTCTAATGAACTAAGCTATATTGTACTTGGAAAAACAATGAAGTATTTAATCTCTTTGTAATTATTAATAACAAAATGCTTGTGTAATAGCAGATCAAATTATATATATGAACATTAAAATTAATTAAAGTTTAAAGTGAATTATCTATGGTGTTTACCTACCACAGTTAACACATTTCTATAGTTCAGTAAATCTACTTTTACAAAATTTTATACTATGAAACTTTTCAATCAGGCACAGAGGGTAAATATCATCAAATAATTTACAGATTCTTGTTTTCCATAAAATATTCCATTGTATTTTAGTGTTTCCTTTTCGTTTCTTTTAAGTGCCAAAAATACGCAAATGGAAATGTTTCGTTTCGATACGCTTTAGTCTTGAAGGATGTTAAATGACGATATCATGTCTGTTTAAAATTATTTTAGTAAAACCAATGTAAACTATTTGAATAGTTGGAGTTTTCTTAGATGATGTATTACATTGGTAAATAATATAATGTATTAGACACTTATTTTCCAGTGTGCATTTTTTAAGATTTTGACACTGACATATATGTATATTATTATTGCTTTCAGTTTTGAAACAATTTATTTTACTTTTCTATACGTGCTTACTAAAAGTATATTATTATAATTTTAACAGTATGTTATAAATTATTTGTATAAATATAACATAATTTATGATCATTTTTATTCAAAATGTTTCTTAATTAAATTTTGAATCTTCTGCCCTAACTTAGTGATAACCATTTGGTTAAATGAAGGTAAATACCAATTAATTATTCTTTTTTCACTTTTTCTTTTATGCGTATATTGTTTTATGCTTTTGTAACATGGTTTTATAGTCTATCTTTAGGTTATTAAGAATAAAACATTTCTTCACTTGATGAGTTTTTTTTTCTATAAAGAAGGATAAATGCTTAATAACAGTTTGGAGTTTATTAGACTTTGGATAAATGCATAAGGGATATGTGTTCAATTTCACGAATAGGGGGAAAGTATTATCTACTAAGTATAGTGTTAAATCGAAGAAGTATGTATTTTTAAACTAATGATGATTATTACTTTTAGGTTTAGACTTTTAAATGAAACAATTTATATGGCCATAGTTATGCATCGACAGAGGTAATTGATTACTTATGACAAGCTTGTTCAAATTCATGCTCATATCCATATTTTTTTGCCTGCGACCTGATTATTCTATAAAAGTACTTTGATTAAATATTAGCAAAAATCCGATAAATGTCAACAAAATCAGATCGAGCTTTTTTTTGGAAGGTAAAAAAAAGGATAGAATGTCTAATTAAGAAATTTAGAATTTCGAAAAAGATGATTTTCCGCGACGAGGAAGACTTGCACGGTTGGCAGCAATAAAAGCTTCATATCTAAAAAGCTTTCCTTTTACGCCCAAATCGATGTTACATTTTAACTATTAGGGAGAAAAAAGATTTAGCTAAATCTCACGAGCAACCAACAACTGTCCTTAGAGCCCTATGGGGAGAATTCAAAGCAGGCATATATTATTTTCCACTGTACAGGATTCCCTCGGTCAGTGCAGCCAGTGTGTACATTACGATACCCAATAATCGAACAAGAATTAAATATAATAAATTGGAGAAAAGTATGAAAATTTTAGCTCAAATTTTAGTTTCATTTAGTTTCTAGTTTACATACTTTTAATTCAAATATCAGTAAATATACAAAGATCAATACAAAAATAAAATGCGAAGAATATGTCGGCATTCGCCAACTTAAACAAGAAGACAGTCCGGAAGAGATAGAAAAAATTACAAAGTCATATGGTTGAAACTAAAGGCGATTTTACTGAATATATTTACTTTTTATTATTTCAAGATAGTTTTGGAAAATTTTGGGTAATATATCAATTAAAATGATATGTCACATACATTATTTACATTGTTCGGAATGTTTCGTTCATCTTTATTGCCATATTTACGCCATTTTAGACGTTGTAATTCATACACTGCTGTTCTCAAGGACACATGACCCAGTGAATAAATGTGTTGGTTCGATCCAGTAACTTGAACCAAAGTTTTCGTAAGGTCAATATCTGGTATTAGGACTGAGGAGCAAACAATTTAGCGAGATGAGTTATAGGGCGACAACAGAAATATCCGTTAGTAGCATGGTTCATGAAACGAGATCGATATTTCAATCGCCTGAAGAAATCCCTACCGACAACAATCGAAACGTCATAAATATGGTAACATTATTGAGGACAACAACATGAATAATGTAAATAATATAAATCTTAGAATTATAGACAATTATTCAGATGTCGCAATTATTTTTGCGTAATTTAGATGACAATTAATGCAGCTCACGCTTTATATGAAATAAACTTACACCTGAATATCACCAGTTCATGAAGCTTTTAACAATGTGATAAACATTGTCGACTTTTTAACTACATAAAATGAGTCTTTTCTCGACAGCTAAAATATCTTTATTAACAGTTTAGAATAACTAAGTCAACTCTGTATGCAACTGTGATTCATAAAAATTTTTGTTTGGCAGCGCTATTGTCAATGACAGATATATACCTGTTTCTAGAAGTTAATTTATATTAATTTATATTAATGCTTGCTGAAATCTTTGACGTGAGCAAAAGTGATGACTTAATGCTTCGTCATAGACGCTAGAAGTTTCTCCTCAGTATATTAGATGCAACTAGACATATAAAATGCGTTAGAAATATTTAATTTATAATGTACTTTCCAAATCATATAATAAATAGACATATTTTTTTTTCCTCATATCTGCATTATTTTGTAAGAATTTCGCTCATTTCCATTGATAATATCAGTTCTTGGAAGAAGGGTATGCAAAGTGTGGTCATCTAAACACCGCACATATATTCAGTGATTATATCAGAGCAATTTGAGCACAGGATCTGCACGAAATTCCACAGCCCCAACAACTCTGATGTCCTCTACATTTGGTCACATACTAATTTATCGTCTGTATATAAAAAAAAAGAACCTGCGTGAAACGACGAAAATTTCTAGACGTGAAGTTCACCCATGTGACTGCGACGATACCGCTGATTGCTATCCCTAACAAAGGAGTGTCATGAATGCTTTCTTCAACTGATATGACGACAGATAATTAGTGCAGCAACGACAGGGGACTACTTGAAGAAAGATTAAATACTGAAGTGATATACGTTGTTGTTTACTTCTGTAGGGCCAATCCCGATATATATAGTCTTCTGCAGACAAAACTGTTTCGCTGTATCACAGCTTATCAGTAAGTTTAAACATATGATTGCTTCTAGCCAGGATTGAAACCCGACCGAGTCGGCGATTCTACCTCTGTGTTAGCGGCGGTCGGTAGAGGTAGGCGGATTTTAGCGTGCTATTTACAGTGTAAACACACCCAAGTAGCCGAGAGTGTTCAAATTAATATCTGAATGAACGATGGTTAAATGTGTGAGTAGTTACTGTTTTTATAGTCTACCATTATGTATGTAATATTTGAGCGTGTGTATGAGATTGTTTTTCATAAGAAATGGAAATTACATTTAATGAACTTCAGATTCAAAATTTAATAGGGATTTTCTAATAGTTAGAAAGGTTTAAATCCGTCTCTGTTGCAGGATAAAACATTGTCTGATAGGGAATGATTTAGTTAAACCGGTTGGGCTAAGACGTTCTCTCTTTGCGCAAACACACAAACGTAATTCAAATATATAAAATAAAATATTAAAAAACATAAGAAAGGTTAAATTAAAACATGTCAGCCACTCATATATTGAACCTCTAGAACGTGGCATTGGCTTGCCGGTTATACTGTTCAGTTTGACTTAAGTTACCACGCGTTCTTTTACAAATCACGTAAAGATTCGGACATAAAAGAAAACTCTCTGTCGAAATGAATACACACGGGTGGCTCGATGATATCAAAATCTACGAAAATCATTTGTATGGATTTTGCAGAGGATACATCTAGGTACGTTATTGCGAAAGAAACCTCAAACATACGTCAGTTATTGTCAACATGTATTTGTTGAGAGTTTCGGACGAATGCAGAGCATTAACATCCAGTGCGATTTATGTTAATGTTGTATGGCTAAGCTTCAGTTAAGATGCTAGAATCTGCGTTTTGTTTCGTTTGTTAGTTTATTTTTTCAGCAAAATTCTTACATTATTTAGTAATCACTTTCACATCCTAAATTAAGGAAAACTTTTTACTTTAAACATGTTGATAACGCATGTAAGTCTTGGGTGCTACTAATCTCTATGGGATTAATCTTATCATCATTCATTTGCCACCCCTTAAAGGGCTCATTATTGCACATTCTGAGGATTCTTTCTCTACTAACAAATGCAGTGTATAATCCGTGGTAGTAATGGATGCTTTCTCTATGCTAATTCATCAAATATTAAAGTTAGCAGAAATTAATGTCAGTAAAATGATTAATTTATTCCTTACTTTGATTATTTTTTTTGTTACAGGGAGAAACTGTTAGTGAAATGAGTAGTAACAGTAATTCTGGGCAATTCCGAGTACATTTGTCCAATAGCTGGTAATTTCTAGACTACAACATTGAGATCGAAAACTTCGTTGATGTACATAACGATGCGGAATGTTAAACTGTTTTACACGGAATGTTAGTAGACATGTTTACAGCGTTTACGTTGGAATATGATGTTTCAAATGCATTTTAAAACATGCAAGCCGAAGTAGTTACTTTAAGGTGGATTGCCGTAGATTGATTTGAAAAGCCTCCAAAATTTTACTTTATCATTAAAAGTTGGTCCCTTCACGTACTGTTTTACTGTCGACCATAATCTGACAATATGTAGGATCGGCGCCATTGATTTTGGTCAAGTATTGACATTTCGCAATTAAAATTAGTGGATTAGATTTATTGGCTAAAATGTCATATTCTGATCAAAATAAGATGTTTTCTATGGATTTATATGCAGCCCAAATCTATAAAGAATGGTAAATTTAACCTTTCACAAAGTATTCCCCTTGTGCGTGCTTTAACAATTGTTGTTAGCAAGGATACAGTTCGAGAGTTTAAAGTCAGAAGAAACAATCCAAAGAAGGTAACATATACCTTTATAATTTATCTTAAATAAATACATTTAATCAGCGTAAATGTACAAACGTATATATATATATATATATATGGAAATGAAAGAATAGCTAGATTAAATCCAATCCCAATGTTCATTCATTTACTTTTATAAGGATATATATATATATATATATATATATATATATATATATATATATATAACATTTCCTGGTATACACATTTGAAAATTAATAAAGAAACTGTGATCTTGGAATGGTTTGAACTCCATCCCCCATTGTTATTGAATGCTTGACTTAGAAAGCTTATCATATATATATATATATATATATATATATATATATATATATATATTGTTTAAATACCTAGTTTTTGAACATAATAAAATTAAACCGGTGCACATTTGTATTAAAGGTGTGTTCAATACAATTATTTTGTAGGATATTTGAATATGTTCCATTTGTAAACGAATTATTAATCGACGCAGGTCTCTACCATGAATGGTGTCGCTTGCCAATTTTCAATAACTGATTTTCCCTTTTACCGCTTTATTTTTTGAACGTTCACATAGCGGTGCCTTTTTAAACGTTCACGTGGCAGGCAATCTTTGAACTCACAATTTTCCAAATCACAAGAAATTATAACGTTTTCATTCATTAAATAGCATTTAAAGAAAGTTGCAAAATAGTGTCAAGAGTTAACATAAGAACAATTTTTCTCTAAAATTTTGTATTTATTTGAGCAATCAAACTTAAAAACGAAATAATTTGGGATTTTTATCGAGATCTAGGTGTCAGCGGAAACACGTGTCCCGTAAATAAAAGCCGAGTTTTAACAAAAAGTAAATAATCCAATACGCTTATTAATAATCTTTAAGCTTAGTATTCATATTTTTTAAAATTAAATGAAAATAACAAAATGAAAAATGAATAAAACACTATAATATATAGTTTAATATACAAATAACTATTTACGTTTGCCGTTTTATTAATTTAATTTTTCTATATAGGATTCACCAGTTGAAATTACTACCCTGTAAACGATCGTTTTTTTTAATTTGTTTACTGTTTACTCTTTTAATTATCACGAATAACTCTTGACTTTTTATTAAAATAAGACTTAACTATTAAAAAATGCAACTTTTATAATTATTTTGATTTGTTTTTATTTTTAAAGTTAATATTTATTAATTAAATAGCCTGTTTAAATCTAAACTCGGAGTAGTTCTACTTTAACTTGAGTAAACATTACTTTGAATTTAATGTATTTATTTCAAATTTTATTATATTTAATGGAAATAAATTGGTGGAATTTCATTTCTGATAGTACAGTTTCTTTTACGGGTATTTTATTAAAAATTGCTGGAAAATCTGCAATTTTAAATCGCAGTAAAAAGGTAATTAAATTTTCTGGCCCACCTTCACCATTAAATAAACAGAGACCCCCCCAAAATCTGATTATTCAGGTTCCAGTTGTCAATACCTAAAGGATCAGAGGGGCAAAATAGGGCCTAAGGGCACTTCCCAATTGGACCAGTAGATGAAAATTTTATAAACAATGTAAAAGTAATTTAAGAAAATATTTCGATTTATCACCAACATCTTCAACATCAAATGTCTAGGGTAATGTTTCTTTCCCTTCTACTCATCTTCTTCAAGTGAAGAACCAGAAGAAGAATATTTGCAGCCAAAGAAGCATCCAAATGGGCCTTATAGCTTTATCAAATTTCCAAGATATGCTCTGAGTTAATCAGGGAGGATATATTATCTAATCTTGGAGTTAGGCATGCTAGTGCCTTGCTCTTGGGTCTGAAGGCTATGCGACTTCTTAAAACAAATATTAATGTGAAAGATATTATTTTATACAAATACAAAGTTGATAGGGCAAAGACTAAAGTGAAAACAACTTCCCAACAAAAAGATGATGAAAGTGTGGAAAATCTTATATATATTGGAATTGATGGGAGAACGGATAAGGACACATTACTGTATAAGGAAATTGCGGAGGAAAATGGAGAGAAAACTATAAAAAAGCTAAGGGACCAGAATGCCAGTTAACTTTTACAAATGGAGTCACCACATAACATTAAATATCTGACACATTGAGTTCTCACTAATAGTGATGCAACAGGTGCTGTTCATGCAAATCAAGCGGTGGATGTTTTGCATGAATTCAACACGAGAACACTATCAAGGAAATCCTTGTTGACAACACTAATGCCAACACAGATTGTGAAGGTGGAATGGTTGCAATTTTAGAAAAAATATTTTAAAAATCTCTTCACAAAATTGGTTGCTTTTACACCATAATGGACTACCTTTCAGATCTCTTTTCAAAAATATAGAGTGTTGCACAAAATGCCCTACAGATTTCAGTGGTCGCCTGGAGAAATTGTACTCAAATGATTTGCCATAATTGACTCCTAATATCATTTTCCACTATTAGCAGTCCTCTGGATTCAATTTTGAAACTTGATGAAATACATGATCTTAGTTGTGACCAAAGACTTTCTAGAGGTATTTCTAGAGGTTTGATTGATTCCAGATATGCGTTCTCGAAAATTGGTCATTTAAACCAGGTAGGGTTGTTAATTTGGCCATCAGGCTTATGTACTTATGGACACGTGGTGTATACCCACAAAATATAACAAAACTCCACAATTTAATGAATTTAATTGTAAATGCGTATGCCACTTGTTGATTTGAAATTAAAAGAAATAATAAGTTCCACAATCAGCAGGTGCACATATTTAGTATGATCCAGAGGATTAAGAAGCAACCTCATGATATCCAACAGATCACATTCTGAAATATAGATTTTGTTTACTGATTAAATACATTCTATATTTCATGGTCAAATCTGATGAATTTGAAGTAAACGAAGCAGCTTAAAAATGTTTGGCTATTAGATGAGTAAATATTTATTTATATATCAATGACTTAATTATTTATTGCCATTAATAGCATCGTTTTAAAGATGTCATCTTATTTCACCATAGGTATTAAAGCAATACACACTGGAATCTTTTTAAATGGTTCAATAAATGAATTTTTATATATTTTAGGATGGGGTGTCAACTAAGAAAAAGTTAAAAAGAATGCCAGCCATAAATCTTAATGCCACACGCTAAACACAATCGATAGATTTAACATTATGTCGCATTTGAATCACCAATGACGGAAGATATTTTTTCTAAATTTGAACTTCAGAATCCATTGTTAAATAGAACCAAGCTTAACTTGGAACGAGCAGTCAAGTTAACACCGAAAGCTTTGCAAACTGTATAAGGTTTTGACGCAAGGCATGAACATATTACAGCCAAAATTTTAAGCCAGAAACTGAGATCAGCATATATATATATATATATATATATATATATATATATATATATATATATAAGTAGTACAAAATCTTAGAGGCAGTACAAACGTTGACAGTCACAGTTTGTAGTGATATACTTTCTTAAGAGTGCTTAATAATAATGCATTATTTATAATAATATTTTTATTATAATTCTATAATATAAACAGCTTACTGCAACAAAATAGCTGTTTTGTTTCGATAATATAAGCACCTCGTAAGGCAGTGAAATATTTTTTCATGTTTAGGAAGTATTTTGAATTTGAAACATACAACATTTAGATGCAGTTAGGATTCATCATCAGTTATGTTATCACGGTTTATTGACGGTTTCGGTCCTTTATAAACATCATAACTTCTCCCCAGGTTGACTCAACTGATGTTGCTCAGGCCCTGGCCTGTGTCCTAATCTCTGCTTGCTACGTTATTAGAATGCAAGATGTTTTTGGATGCACAGGAGAAGGGGGAAAATTTCTAGAATAAGGTCGTCCACAAATAACTGAATGTCCAGTGATGATAATGTGTAAATGTTTCAAGTAAATATCGAAAAAAATTGATCTTTTGTGCTATTAATGTAAAAATGAATGGTTAAAATAGCTAAATGACAAGATAGAGAAAAAACTGTTTAAATATACTGAAATAAATACATAAATGAACACGATGTTGAAGCTACGATTACATAGGGATGAAGCAATATGCCTATTGACGAAATCAAAAATCATACCAAATACTGTGATCGTCCGAGCTAAAATAGAATAAAGTGTAAAAATAAATATTGGAAGGGTGGATATGCAAATAATTAAAGAAAGAGACGAATGATATTTGTGTAATACTTCGGACTTAAAAAAAACTAATGGAATTGTAAAGATAAATGAATAAATAAAAAATTGGAATAAAATACAAAAGTGAAGCAAATGATATTAAAAAAATTTAACAAAATTATTTTGCATTGGATGACATTAATATAATTTTTTTCATTTCCTCGTCATGGTTTTTGGACTAGCGGACACTACCGTTAATTTGTCCCGTCCAGGTATTATTATCTCGGCATATTCAGATCCATCTGGATGACCCAAGATCTGCATCTAGGATTGTTTGAGTCCTTTTCCTCACTTTAACCCTGTAATTCGCATTTTATTCAAGGCCAGTTTAAGTATTTTACAGCGAAACCCCTCACACCAATTTCGATTAGGCAGAATTCTGATTGTCATCCTCCTCTTCTACGGTCATCCACCAGTTCTTGATATTTGCTCACTGTGTTGGTGTGCAACTTCCGTGTTCTCTTGCCAGGGTAGTGTTAGTTCCCACAGAATAATCTGTTTTGTTGAATTCTAAAACAGGAACATATTTGGTCGTAAGAAGTACTTACAATGTGTTCTGGTAACCTCAGTCGGCAAACTAAATCTACCATAAGTTACCAATCTGAAGGTGAGGAAAGTACACATCTAGTGGATCTCTTACAGTCGTTTTTTTGTTTTTCGCCCGCCCTTACAAATTGATTTTTTTTCTTTTCTTTTGGGTTAGATTTCGAATTCCAAATGGCTGTGTTGAATATTTCGGTTAGTTTCTTTAAAACTTTATTGTGGCGCCAGCGATATCTCCCATCACTTAATGGCTTGGAACAACCACTAAGTATATGTTGGAGTGATGATCTCCCTGGGCATAACTTGCACGTGGGAGTTTCTTTTACTCCCCAAATATGGAGGTTCCCTAAACTGGGTAGTGTATCATAAACTGCCTTGATCTGGAATTTTGTATTTGTGAATTAATTCTATAATATATCAGACAAAGAAATTTTTCGTTTTATGTTCTCCCATCTGCTCCATACACCTTGCTGGATTAATCCCACCATTTTTTTTGTATTTCTATCCTCCTCCACACTAGCTTTTACTTCATTTTGCAGACGTTTTTTATACTCTTTCTTATTTGACTTGTCTATAGGTTTCCGCTGGATGTAGCCTAGTTCTATTGTGTCCTCTGCAACTGTTCCTATAATTATTTTCATTTTTAGCCTCTCTTCAGCCAACCGTAATTCTCTTTCTGCATCCCATTTCTTGCCAGTCCGTATTAATATCCCGGCGTCGGCAACTTTAGGTCTTTAGAATTTTGGTACATCATAGCTTCTCTTGTACGAGTGACCTTAAATTATTCGACTAAACCTCTAAGGGGGAGTTGTATCAGGTTTGTCTTCTCGTATAGGGTTGTGATGTTTAGTGATCGTGGTAGACCCAGCTATTTCTGAATAGAACAACTAATCTTCCTTTCTAGGAACACGGCCGCCGATATTGGCACGTTATATATCGTTAATGGTAATAAAATCACGGGTAAAATTGCGTGTTGGTATAGCCAAGATTTGAAACTACCTGGGAGTCAGGACTTATCAACTTTTTTTAATCCATATTGTTAGATTGTTGATTGTCTCCTTAATTGAGGTCGAATCTTTTAACGTTTGGTGGAATACATTTCCTAAGCTTTTTACTGCTTTCTCTGTCAGTGTGGGAATGTCTTGGTCGACGACTGATCTTGATTTTGCCGGTTTCAATTTCATTCTGGCCCATGCAATAAGCTTCGCTAAGCCACGTGCTAAACACCTACATCCAGTGTAACTGCTAAATCGTCTATATAAGCTCTTATTGGGGGGCTGACTTCTTCCAGTTTGGTAATGAGACCACGAGTAAGAATAAGCAATTTATTCAGAAGAAAAGTTTCCGAGAGCGCCGCCACCCAGTAATACCAAAACATCAATTTGCGCCCTATTTTTTACAATTTCACCGTTACTTATGGAAATTATACTAAAACAAACTAACATACATAATAAAAAGTTTAAAAACGGTTGAATTCCCTTCATTTTAACATCTCGTGACTTTTCACTACGCATGAAGGAATTCTAAAACTAAAATATTCTGTTAAACTTTTTAAATGATTTGTGAGCATTCTTATAGTTGCCAACACTGTTTGTTTATACATACGTAAGTTAGAATAAACCTCATTTTAACTTTTGCCTTGATAAAGTCTATCACAGGACCAAACGCGTAGGTGATTTAAATACAGTTTTCCTCTTGCCTTTATTTTATTTAACCATATATATATATATATATATATATATATATATATATATATATATATATATAAAGATGTTCCTTTAAAAGTCATTCACTGGGAAGATATTATTAATTCGTTTTGATTTAACCGGTATTCATAAAAGATTCCCTTTTCCTGGAGTTAAGGTATGAGAATGTTCCATAATTGTCGACTTTCCAAGCGCTTTCAGCCTCTTAACAGTCAATTTCAAAGAACTTATCTTTCCGGTGTTGTTACTGTGTCGTTCTGTTTGACTGTAATATAGTTTTTGTATGATTTAGTGTTTTTTGAAAAGATGTATTTTAATCTCTTACGGGATGCGCGAAATGTTAGATTTTGTAAAGGAGATCAATCAGTTAAATGCCATACGTGATACACGCTTGGGCGATCATTTATCGAAAGAGACATAACAGACTGGGCAGAAGATTATCCCGCAAGAGGTTGCCATTGCTTTCTGCAGTAGACTGGTTGTGGATCAAGGCTATAGAACTCACTCTGTCCTGCTATTTAACCCATAACTGGAAGAAAGTGATGAATTAATACATTTCCCAAGTGTATCTACGTGTAATTAAATACAAAGAGTTAAACTGGAATTCGAACTCGGCGCCCCAATTTGTCGTTCCGAGTCGATAAATCGATAGGAGATAATAGGAGAAAATTGTTTTATAGAAAATGCTTATCTAATAGCGAGGTTCCCTTGTTATTGAGGTTTAAATAGTATTTTTGTAGTTTAGAACACATAATACTAACACCTACATACAAACCTACGGTCAGTATTGGAAACTAATTAGGTCCTAATTTTTAAAATTTTACATATCTTATCTCAAAATCACAGTGTTTAAAATGACTGAGAAACCGATGATTTACACAAAGTACGTCGAAAATACTTTTGTGAACGAAAAAGTGAATCTAAAATTAAATTTCGAATATAACTACACGGTGATATTTATTTATGAACTAATAGACAATAGCTGTATCTCGTTTCTTGACGTCAAATATAGAGCTAAAATCTAACGGATTTATCACTTTTCTCTATAAAGAATTACACCAGTAAGAATTCGTGTATTCTTAACTGTAATAGACAATGCCTGTAATGATATAAAATTACATTAATATAGAATTTTGTAAATAGAGAACAAAAAATTCATCCTCTCAAAGTATATTTTAGTGAACGTAAATACGTAAAATAAACATTTGTTTACTATAATTTTCTCAATTACATCATTGATAAACAGATAAACCTATTCGTAAAAAAATCATGAAATTAGTATTGAAAATAACAGTAACAAACATCATCATAAATTATTGCAACCAAGTTTACATTAATTCAAACAGGACTAAGTTTTTATACTAAAAAATATTAAATAGCATATTTCTGCCATAGTCCCTTAACAACAAGTAAAATTTAAAATATATTATAGAAAATGGAAGACAGCAAAATCTTTTGTAATAGTAGTAACACAATCAAATCTTAACTAGCGATTATTAATATATTGTAGATGTTCAATGCCTGCAAATGAGAATGATTCTTGTTACAAACCAATTACGTATATTAGTCATACAACCACTTCCAAAAGCAGAAGCCTTAGGTTCCATGCATCTTGCAATAACTGAGCAATAAAAACATTTAATAACCCATAGCTTACCTGAATCTTTAAGAAAAACAAATTGGTTGAAAATACGAAAAAAATATCTTCAACACAATATCAAAAGGACCTCGATAAGAGAGAGGCGATATATATTAAAAAAGTATTCTACCTTCGCCCTCATATCATTTACCAGTCGAAATTGGCTTATATATATATATATATATATATATATATATATATATATATATATATATATATATATATATATACATATATTTTAAGAACGATAGCGACAACGTAGTCTTGTCTAGTTTCTTTTGTATATTTTCAAATTTTCTAGAGAGATTTTTATTTCCGAATTATATTTATGTAAAAAGTGTTCATAGTTTATCCGACTATTTCGAATGTCATCGTACATCATCAGTTTAAATTATCTAACGTATTTTTTACGGTATTTAAAAATCTTTAACAATTACATATTATCAATAATTCACGCCTCTTGGTGATCACATTTCTTCACGCGTGCATGTTGTTTACATCAATACTTCCCTTGGATTTTTAAAAATTTTCTTGACGTTTATAATTTTCTCTAAATTGTTGTAACACTTTTCCTGGTACAAGGCAATTTCTGATGTTTAAGCTGTGATTTTGACAGTCATGATTGTCGATTACGTTTCAAAGTACTCGGATAACCTTTGGACAATTTTTACATGAATATAATTCGGAAATAAAAAGCCACATTAGAAAATTAGAAAATATGAGAAGATATGAAAGAAAATATGCAGGACTAAGTTGTCTCTATCGTTTAGCACAACGTGTTTAAAAGAAACAGATGCTGCCAATATATATATATATATATATATATATATATATATATATATATATATATATATATATATATGTAATTCGAACCTATTTGGCATAAATTTTCAATATTTTCCTCATTTATACTCGTATAATGTTTTACACAATATTTACACAATAACTACAGAATGACATAATAAATTTTAATAAAATCTATAAAGATCATTCAAATCAAATAAAGAGTAACTGTGTAATAAAGAAACTGCTTTATTTTTGTGCGGATTTTGGAAATACACTTGGTCAAATTAGACGTCCTTGTTATTTACAATTTTGCCAAATTTAGAGCATTCGTTAGCGAGTTTTGCATTTTAAACTTTGGTTAAATTTTTCTTTCCCAATTTTCTACAGTTTAGATTCTGTATTCTTTAAGAAGTAGATTGTCATTGAAAATCTATAACTATCTAATTGTTTCTATAAAACTCAATAATAAGGGAGACAACGCAGTTTTGTAATATCTTGCAATGTTGAAAATGCTCTGATTACAAATTATATTTTAAGTCATATGAAATCAGTGTAGGTCATTTATGCTAACGTTTGTGGGAAACAATCATGTTTTTCTAAAGTGAATATTAATGAAATATTTCATACAATGCTTTTAGAGCCACAAGTCGCAATATTTACCCCATAGATCAGGGAGGACATGGATGCATATAATTCTTGAGGATAATTACCGGTAAATGAATTTAATGCGATAATTTGAAGCGCTATACTTAGATCTATAGATCTACGATTAATTTTTAACATTCTAAAATATGACGAACACATTATTTATAATGTAATAGCATCATAGCCCAGCGTTTCCCGTGCAAATCAAAGAAAAATTAGTTGTAGGACTCGGTTATATAAAAAAAATAATTATATAAAAATTTGTTGTTTAAATGTTGTTCAAAAATTCCATTAAATATTCTATTTTCTTTTGTTTTGCGTAAACGTGACTTGATGTTTGGTGTGACATTGTAAACAACATTGCATTTGTTTTTGTTTCAAAATTACAGTAGAAAATATTTACATTTTTGTTGACTAAATGAATTTAACATAAAAATAAAAATTATTTATTTTGATTTACTGAAATTAGAAATATAAAAAAATTTACACTCTCAGTTCAGATATTTAGGAAGAATATTTAAAAATGTAGAAATATAAAATCTTTTACGTTCTAAGTTCAGACATTTTCGAAGTATATCTAAAAGTGTAGACATTTAATTTTAGAGGAAAAAATATATAAAGGTTCATGTTTTAAATAGATATATATTTTAGTCACTTTTGACACGTGGGATTTGATTTCTGTGACGTAATTCAGCGACAATCATAGATCTTACATGATTTACGGAGTAAATAAAAAGAATCGGCTTCATTGGCCAAAAAGTGCGAACTTAAACTAAAAAGGGATGTGTCGACCTGGCTTCCATGTAGGTATATGTTCTTAGATATTTTGAATGGCGTAGATTAACAAATATAGGCCTTCATAGCTTACAGTCACACACATACTCACAGATTGCCATATATATATATATATATATATATATATATATTTATTTATTTATTTATATATATACATATGTATATATATATATATATATATATTAACCACAGTAGCAGTAACCCCATCCTAGTAAAAGTAAAAGAATACAAGCATTCAAATCTAACTATCGTTGTTTTGCATCTAATAGATGACCTAGATATGGATCTGAGCTTTTGAATATGGGAAAGATTTTAAGAGAAATGAGTTGTTTTTAGCTCAATATTTGTTTATACTTTTCCATGATTAATTTATTTTAGTTTTGTTAATACGCTTTCACAATTTTCTTTGATTAAAACAAGCCTAACAAGAAGAAACGGACGAAGACGAATGTCAATTTCAGTGTTAAATATACAGGATTGTTGCTTGACAAACGAGACATGGAAATTGATAAAAGCGAAAGCGAAAAATTCCACTGCTCGGCTCTAAATGATTGAGTGGACTGTGAAGAGATCCATATTATACAAAACAAATACGGAGAGATATTTCTGAAAAAAAAATGAATCAGAAAGTGCAGAGAACGGATAGTTGAACAAATTGACAAGAAATGTAAACGTTGAGGGAGTGGTTTTATACAAAAAAACAATCAAAATCCAAGATGTAAAAGAAAAGTTAAAGAGGGATGATTGCTTTATTTTTAAATGCTATATATATATATATATATATATATATATATATACTTAAAAATATCGGCACATATATTTTTATATTATATGTCATATAACTACATGTCAATGATAAAATCATGAGTGTTCTTATTAACATTATGGTAACTTCTGATCATAATGGTATAATGAAATAAATTATATTCATAAAGGTTAGATTATAACCATAATACTAAATTCAATACTGTCCTTATAATTGTAATAGTAACTGATAATCATAATAAAGTTATTGAATATATTATAATGATTAAGTTTTATTCATAATTATAATTTCATCAGTAATAATATAATCAGAATAGTAAAATTATAATCATAAGTTTAACATTATAATAATAATGGTATAACCGAAAATTCATAATAAGTAACTCATCATAAATAATCGTAAGACCATCCGTTTTCTTTTAAACCTGATGTTAGAATTATGATTATAATGGTAAATCTATAATCATAAATGGTTTAATCGAATAAATCTTTGCTCATAATGGTTAAATATTATGGTAAAATCTTCAATGTTCTTTTAAATATATCCCAGACATTATTTGTCGGAACAGTAACTGCTAATTTCTACTGAAATCATCAAAATAAATGTATTAAAGAATGTTTTTTAATAAAACAGATGTCAACAGTTAACTATCTGGTATCGGACATTACAACATTGATAAGTGATACCCTTTTCTAAGTTGTGATTATGATTACTTTCTTTTTTATATATATATATATATTTTGGCTTTTGAATTTCTCAAAAAATATCGTTCTGTGTTTTACTTACTGTTATATATATTCTGTCGCGACAGTCTAAGAAGCGCTAGAGATTATTTACTATATATAGTTTAGATGTGGCACAAGGCTGAAAATATGTGAGAATTGAAATCAAAATTCAGATTTAATTGAATTTTCAGAAGAATCTTGCTAAACATTACAAGATGCCTAGGTGCTGTGTGGAATTGTCAATAGGAACAATGTATGGGACACTCAATGAAGATTGAACTCACTACTCTGTCGTAATGATGTCAGCAAGGGAATCCTGTTAACCATGATACCCCGTCGAAATGTCCAATTATTTTCTATGCTTATCTTAGATGTGGCACAAGGCCAAAAGTTTTTATCACTCAGTATTGGTCTCACTACTCAGTCGCAATTGTTTTAGTGAGGAAGGCTTACTAACCATTATACTACGTCTAAGTGCCCGAAGATTTTCTAAAATGATTTACTATCATGAAGATATTTCTCCTTTATTTTCTCAAAATCATTTTTCACCATTGATCCTAGAAAGAAGTTGTATACAATTTTATGTTTATATTTTTAACTAGTTTGTCGCCGAATATGGTAGCGATGTGATATAGCGATCGCATGAGTCGATATAAGATTATATATATAATCTGTTTGAATATAAACCGAATATATATTTAATACGAGTATCGACCAAAATAATGTACAAACAAATAACAAAGGTTCTCTTATACATATATATATATATATATATATATATATATATATATATATATATATATAAGTGTTTATGTATATATACATATATAATTAAGTAATATCAGTGACAATTTGTAAGTTAAATTCCACGTAAAATCATGAAAACTCAATGTTAGAATTTAACATTATTATAATGAAAACGAATTCGGGATAATTTTCCAAACCTATCCGTGGAAATTTATTTCGCTAATATTTTAAACAAATTATGATCTTTTATGAGAAAATAAATCTTTCATAAAAATCATAATTTTCTAAAAGCAAAAAATCTCGTCAAGCCGAAAGTTTTACAAAATTATACACATATATACAGATTTGTGTTGCCATCGGTGATTTGTGATTGACAGGGGAGTAACATTCTGTAGCATTTTATTTATTTTATTTTTATTAAAGCACTAACTCTTTCTAGTGACAATTTTTCAGGTTTTCTATAAACTTTAATATTGGTTTTACATGTTTGCTAATCCGATTTGTTGCAGACGACGAAGTGGGGCGATGCATTTTAGTTATTTACAGAACATTTGATACAAGATAAGAATTTCTATTTTGAGAACTGTTCAAACCAAATCAATAGACAAACAATTATTTTCTTGTATTAACGATGATTTGTTGAATGTGTGTTATGGTGTCAAATATCGGCTTGGAACGAGAAATACGAGTTGAATTCATTGCATTCACTTACGTGTAAATACCCATGGCATGCATATTAATCTGTGTCTTCCTTCCAGTTATGAGTTAAATAATAGGAGAGATTGGATTTAATATCCTTGGCTACCAACCAGTCTATCACAAAATATAATGGCAACCAACTGCAGTCAGTCATTGCGCTTTTAGGACATGATAGCTCAAGCGGCTAGAACGTGTGGCACTTAAATAACTGGCCATCATTTAGTTAATATTTAAATTGAAAATATATCTATGTCATTGTTAATTTGTTAATTTGTTAATATCATTGTTAATTTGTTTTTAATGAAAATTTTAGCCTGACTATAGACATTTTATTTAATCTTTTAAAAGATATACTTTTCATGTAATTTCAATTTAATTAATGTTTTATTGTAATCCTATATTATTTAAATACTACAAATGAATAGTTCTGATATATTGTCTAAAATGACGTAAATATTTGTATTGATGTAGATACTATTGAGTATCTACATCATATTATATTAAGACATAAAAAAGCAACAACGAAATAATCTAAACTCTTAAGCGTTAAAGGAGGAATATATATATATATATATATATATATATATATATATATATATTTGTGTGTGTGTGTGTGTGTTTGTGTACCATTTTTAAAAGACTTATTTCACTACCAAGATTTCTACCATAAGAGATGTTTTCAGGCGATTTTTTCATAACTGATTTTACCTTTTAATTTGTAAAACCCCACAAAAAACAAATTATTTTGAAACGAGAGATAAGCAAATCCATTTTTCTTCTTTATTCAAATCCATAGTTGTAAGAGAAAAGCAGCATATTTTTGAACAGCGCAATTCAATATAATAAAAGTCAAGTGCACAAAAACATTGTATATTTAGCGATTAGGAATAGAAAATGTTTGGTGACTTTCTCCTTAAAATTGCTCTGAGTTTCCTACCTTTAAAATCTGGGTATATGGCAGGTGTTTCTGGTCAAGCGACTGACTGAAATAGAACGCCACATTTATCATTGCTCTAAAGATTTATTCAGTTTTGACTAACAATTCGTTACCATGAGAATATTTGTTCTGAATAAGACTGAAATTAGCAAAAGTTTGGAAAGAGCTTACAGTAAAATATTTCTAATGATAATTACCAAAGAGTTACTCAGATGCATTTATTTACCATATAATCCAGAATTATATATTATGGATTTTCTAATAAAAATCCTCAATTATACAGCATTCAAGTAACTGTGCATATTTAATACGAACATAGCAGTTTTTTTTTAACCTCTTAGCTTTATTGACTACTTTATTTTTGTGGGGAAATTATTTTAAAAATGGAAATGCATCTTCGTAAATATACCTTTAGATGTTCCAGTTTTAAATTTTAAAAGAAATATACAATAGTCGTTAATGTTAATATAATAGAAAAGAACTGTATTTCATAGTCGTGTACAGATTTAGAAACAACAATCAATCATGAGAAATGTTTTACAAAATTACATCGATGATAGTATGGAGGGATCATGCTAGACATCATTAAGCTTTAAAGAACGTGAATAGAAAAATACACTTATTCAAGATCAGATAAAGAATGTTCTTATTTCTGGTATTATTTTTAAAAAATATTGTATTTAATGAATCTATACATTGTTTGATGAATGCAGATATCCGTATCTAAACTTATATATAAATGGAACTTTGTCTCTGTGTGTGTGTGTCTCCGTTACCTATAAAGTCGAAACGGCTGAACCGATTTACTTGAAAATTTACAGTTTTACTATACGCATCTGCGAGAGTTCTTAACTAAATTTTGTGTTGCGGTACCCCCGATAAATATCGGAAATTGATAATCGAAAAAATCGGGTTATAGAAGAAGTAGTCCGATTTTAATCAAATTTGATACACTAATAGACAAAGACATAAGAAGCGATAATTCAAGATTATAGTTCTTACAATAGTGCAAGAAATCGATAATATATATATATATATATATATATATATATATATATATCTAAAAGGCAAGATGTTTGGGTGTCTGTTTATCTGCCTGTATGCCTGTATTTTTTCAGCCCCTTTATTTTAGTTTTTGTTACGGGTTTGACGCTAAGTAGGTATAATAGCAGTTCTTAGTCTCAGCCATGATATCATTTATTTAGAGGACTTATTTAGCCTTCAAAATTCAGTTTACGACGAAAAAACGCATTTGATATCGACACCAGGAAATCAGAATTTGACTTGCATCCATTTATTTTTTCTTTCAGTGTAAGGTTTCGCTTTGACGGGAAACAACTATTGCTTTTTAGTCTTTCGTGCCAACGTCCAAAGATTCTGAGCTCCAGGACCAAGGATTAGTGTTAAAGCTTTCATTAAACTCGAGCAACGCCGGGATATATTGCTAGTGCATATATAGAAAAGGCAACTGGAGGCGAAGAATGAACAACATACACAAAAGCTTATTGCAATCAGGAGAACTGGGAACAAGATAGATAACTGGAAGAGAAAATTGAAAAAAGTTGTGAATGGAATGTGAGAACTGGGAGAGGAATGTGAAAAATGAAATAGCTATAAGCGAAATAAATGAAATTGGAGAAATTGTAGATGTCAGTGAGAAAAAAGAAGATTTTGAAGAAAAGGACAAAATATGGGCGAAATGAGATAAGTGTGAGAACTGGGAAATAAGAGAAATGAAAGAACTGCAAGAAAAGTGAGAGAAATTGGAAAATGGGAGAATTAGTAGAGAAAATGCAAGAGAATTTGGAGAACTGGATAAAAAATGGTACAACTGTTAGAGAGTTTCCAGTACTTGAAGTGAAATACCAGGACTGTGAGACATAGTAAGGTCACAAGCAATGTAGAGTATGACCATATACATACTAAGGCAATATGATATATAAGAGGATAATTATTCTTTCGTGAATTCTACTTTCAGACTTCTTCGAATTTTTTTAAACAAACCCAACTCACATATATCCACGAACAATTTTTAAAGACAAATTCATGTTTACTTCTTTACTATCTAATAAAGGTATATAATATATAATAAATTTCAAAATGTT